>JADGMU010000344.1:0-35003 GCA_016920895.1 Vaccinium myrtillus | reverse complement strand
ATACCTCCTTTGGTCAGAAAGCTGATCAAGCATAACTTGAGTCTGCAAAGCCAAACAGAACAATGTAAGAGTTTTTCCAGAGAAAGTTACCCATCTTTCTAACGACTCAAGGCTTACAAAACATGAAATGACATTGACAAGCGTATTTTTGGTGATGAAGACCGTCCCAATAAGTTGGATTTATCTCTCTAGCCCCTCCACAGTTTTTTCCACGCATTTGCGTTAGGTGAAGCAGCCTTAAGAACAAATCTTTGTCAGGGGGAATCGACCCTACAACGCGGGGATGGTAAATCTTGCCGAGGCAAGTCGATTAATCACTGCGACAACCCCCTTGGAGTTACATTGACAAGTTTTCCGAGTAAATCCAAGTTTGGTATTTTCGTTGCTTCTTTGTGAGACAAAATTTTGACATAAATGAAATAAAGTGGAATTTTACCCTGGTTGATCTGACTCGCTTCAAGGAGTTCTCAAGTTGGTGTTCAAGCTGCTCGAGCTCCTTTGTGCTCAATGGCCCCAAATCTTCCCCAAGCAAGTTTCTGCAGATACATATCCGGATTGAAATACTCAGGTTAGAAAGAAGAAGAAAAAAAAAAAATCATGAAATAAAGAAGGGAGAATAGTGTATTGGATTCAATAATTAATAAAACCATACAAAGAGGCTTCTGTAAATAGAAGAGGAGGGAGGCAGGTTATGGAAAGGAAATCATCCTTATTACTACAATGCAATGAAATCGTACTCACAGAATCATAATCAAATCATGATATTATTACAATGTCTTTCTAACATCCCCGTCAAACTCAAGGTGATAGAGCAGTGACCGGCTCGAGTGTGGATAGTAAATCATGAAAAACTATCAGGAGGAATATGAGCCTTGGTTAAAATGTCTGTGGTTTTCTCTGACAAGGAAACTGAGAGAAAGGCGAATGGTATCCAAGACAACATGTAGTCGAATAAAGTGGCAATCAATCTCAATATGTTTGGTATGACTGTGAAAAATGTCATTGCGAGCAATCTAAATAGCACTCTAATTATCCCAGAAAAGCGGAATAGCGGCTGAATAAAGAACACCCACCTCAGTGAGAAGCAAAACGAAGACATATCAACTCCTGATAGTAATCATCATTAGCGAAATCCTATTGATTGCTACTTTTCCAGACTCAAAGGAATTGACCGGGCCTGCACAAGCGGTGGAGCATGTGGGAAAAACTGGAGGAAACTACTGCCCCATTCGGTGACTTTTGCATGGTGTAGCAAGAGCACGGTACTCAATCTAAGTACTAGAGTGAGGAACAAGATATTGGTTCTTACTTTGCCAAGAGATGAGAGAGTCATCGAGAAGAAAGCAATAGCTTGTGGTAGAACGACGATCACTGAGACATGTACTGAATACTGGAGGCCGTGAAATAGGGTCAGGTGCCTATGACATAGTGAAGAATTCAAAGGGCAGCCTCACAATAATTTCGATCAAGGAGCAGACATGAAGTGACAAACTATATGAACAGCGTAAGCAATATCTGGCCGAGGGACAATAAGATGCACAAGACTAGCAACAATAGTGTGTTGGATACCATGCAAAATAGAATATGAACTATACACAATGAATACATCTCACACAAAAGTCCCTGGAGCCAGCCAGATCCCGAAATACCCATTAAAAGTGGGGAACCCTTCATATTCATACCCAAAAACCACTCGCTAATAACAATGGGTTGGTCCTAGCAGGCAGCAGCAATGGGGAATTGATCAAGAGGTTCTGGCCGCCTTTTTATTTTTTTTCCAACCGGTAGAGGAGAGTATAAGTATGAATTACATCAAAATTAAAACACACATACACAGGTAGAGAGATTCGAAACATAATTCACATTCACTACAACACCAACCCAACTAGTGGCCACACGCAGGTGGGAAGATTCGAACTCTTGACCTTCTAATTATTAGATGAAGAGTCCTAGCCAACTGAGCTAACCCCAATTCAGTGGCGGAGCCAGGAATCCAAGTCAGAGGGGGCCAAGTTGTGAAAAAAAATCTTAGTTCGATGATTTTGCAAGACTAAATCCAGTCTTTCGAGTTTTTATGAGATGGTTTTGATAAATTAATCTCGATTATTGTTGTTATTATATTATTCGACGAACGTAGTATCATTATTGCACGGTATCATTCACAATAATTTAGTGTTTTCAAAATGAAAAATTATTTTTAACTTTTTATTATTTTTGCAATTTTATATTTCTTTTAAAAAATATCTATAAAAAATATATATGCAAAATATACACCGAAATAGAAAACTGGAGGGCGGGGCCACCCTCAGCCCCTACATACCTCCGCCTCTGCCCCAGTTGGTTATGGGCTAAGATGGGTGATTAATGTGTTTCAAGTTGAATTAGAGACACCCCTCGCAACAAACAGGGGCGGAAGCAATTGGTTGTGGCGTGGCGCATACCACTCCCAGTTCCAAAAATATTCGATGGAAAAAAAAAAAAAAAAAAAAAGTCTATGCAGAAATACTCTCATTAGAGAAAAATCGTTCTCCCTCACGGTCCAACTCTTTTTTTTTTAACGGCAAAATTATTATTAACCTTTGAAAACGAATTACAAAGATTAAAAGGATCCAAGAACAAGACAGGCCTTAAGATGGAAGAAGGGAAGATCCACAAAGAATACTCCCCTCACATCAAAAGACACAAGATGCTAGGAACCAAAAGGAAAAACACAACCTAAAGTTGGCAAGAAGCCAACCAAACCCCCCCCACCCCCAAGAAAACACATCCGAAAAAATAAATTAAAACCAACGCCCCAAAGAAACCAACTAAACCGCCTCAAACAAACACCACCAACAGCATTCTCAGCTTGCAACAGAAAAACCACTTATGATCTCATCATCATCCCCCAAATAATCTTCACCCAAGATCTTGCTTATCCCCCTCAGTCCAACTCAACAGACACATCGATCATTACAATCACTTTTGGACTATTTTCGGAATTTAAATGAACATAGAGTTCCATTTTGATTGATCTTCAAACTATATTTGTTCTATGTTCATGGACGATTAAACTAGTATCAAAATGTGTACTTTTTACGAATGGTTACTCTATAACACGTGTATCTTTTTTATTAGTATTAAGTGCATGTCTGATATTTTTTAGGACCACCTCCGGTTTTAAATTCTGACTCCGCCACTAGCAATAAAAGACTTCAATGGGCATGGAAAGGGTGATAGGAGGATCGATATTACCTCTGAGAGTGTTGTAGGATATCAACTCTTGTCTTCAGCCTCATATATTCTTGGTATGTATTCTGGATAACAATGAAACATTCGCATATCATCAGTTTTACATAACTCAAAAGGCAAAAAAAAAAAATATGACTATAAGCAACAGAGCTAAAGATCTAGAAAAGACATTTAGTCATAAAATTAAAAAAATAAATAAATAAATAGAGTCATGGAGAAGGCATTTGTAGACTCCAAATTAGTTTATGTGAACGTGATGAACATAGTGAATGTTTGCGTAAAATTCTAAAAGCATATTATTGGATTTTAACTTCTAAAATTCTAAAAGAAGTGCGTGGTTCTAAGATCAGCAGTGGCTTCTGCTGCTCTATCTGCATCTATTTCCTCGAGGGACATAAACAACAGAAACTGAATTTTGTTAGATGAAGCTCAAGCCATATGGGAAGTTGACAAGCTATTTGGTCTTAGCTATGATGGTGATGAGAAGGAGGTCATAAGTAAAATTGATGAGTTGGAAGCCCTCAATAAGGCAAGGGTTGTTCCTGATTAAGGGTGATCTTTTTTAGGAGGTTGTTTTAGGTTTTTTGTGGTGGTGGCTTTTGGTTTGTGAAGGTTTTTTCTTTCGATTTTGCTTGTAGGTGGTTTTGGGGGTTTGGAACTCGATCTTTGGTTGTTTTAGGTGTTGGGGTTTTGGTTTTCGTTTGATTGTTTGGTTGTCTTCTTGACAATCTTCCAATCTTTTGGGTCTCGGGAGGCTTTTTTGTCTTCTCGTGCCCCGTTTAATCATGTATCTTCGATATTTGATTAATAAAATCTTTTTTGCCGTGCAAAAGATAAAACTTCTAAAATTCTATAGTAAAGTATTTGTTGAAAATACTTTTAGAAATACGATTTGTACGCTTTTATAGAAAGCTGATCACCCATTGGTCAAGAATAAAAAAAATATTTTATAGAAAAAAGCTTATTTTGCAGCTTCAACAAATAAACACAGAAACACTAATGCTCTTCAACGTTAGTTACATTTAATCTATAATCCAAAACTGCACCAACACTCTCATAATATGACTTAAATGACCTTTGACAACACTCAACAATAATACTAAGAATCTATAAATGCAAAAGGGCCATATACTTCCAAAATCGAACTTGAGTAAAGAGGATTGGAGTACATTAACACCAACAGTACTTGTGATTTTTTTACAACCCCTTTTTTTTCCATATTTGCATTCACTTTTGTCTTTATGAATTTGAATTTAGCATGTTAGTGTTACCCTTTATTTGTTCAATTGTTAGTACATAAATGACAGTGTGCTTTTTTTTTTTTTTTTGGGTAAATGAATCATTTTATACACAACCAAATGAATAAGAACGAAACGACAGAGCAAAAAAAAAAAAAAAATGCAAAACTCAATTCCCTACCAAAATAATATGAACTGGAAATAAAAGTTGCCTAATATATGAGGAAGAGTGACAAGCAGGAGTGAGTAGGTTGGGTTACCTGATTCTCATTGGCAGATTGGGTGGCATCCAGTGATCCATAGCTACACCTTTGGTACTTTTCTAGCGTTTTCAGCATGCTAAAATTGATACAAATAAATAAAAAAATTACTCAGAACCTATTCTCCATGTTTTTCTCAAAATTCATATTAGTCCATAAACTTTATTCTATTTTGTTACATGGATATCTCAATAGAAGTCACGGATTCAAAAGCATCACATGATGTTTATCATTCCCCTCCTTGAGGCGGATATGAGATGCTTGGCCTTCGCAAGAATTTGGTTCTTTTTATTTTTCTATTGTAGTACCAAAAAAGAGTCGAGTTCGAAATTTTCCTACTTACTCTATCTCTATTAAGGACCAAAGGTGGAATTTAAGTACAATCGGTGTTGTGAGAATAAAAAAAGAAGTTACCTCTCTGTCCAGCAGCTTAATCGTATAGATGAATTCGTGGTTAATGATTTTGTTTTGATAAGTGAAAACGAGTTAATTAATCTTTGAAACGGATAGTACAAAGTTTAACAAGATCACGAGCACGACGGCATCACTACCTGGGCAAGGCCGGCCCATGATATTTCAGAGGCTTAAAGCCAATTTAAAAAATGGGCCCTAGGGTTATTAACAAAAAACAATTCAATAGAGATGGCAAAAAAAAATTAAATTAAATATGGGATTTTTGCTTTGTAATTTAACTAAATAAACTTTCAAAAAAATTATACCATAAGGGAAAAAATGAATCAAATATAACAAAGTACCACTCACACTACGCTTTTCTAACTAATCATGTTATTAACTTTCACTATAAGAATACTATTTTTAACAATAAGAGAATTATTTATTTTAAACCTCATTTTTTCTAAGTTTGTTGAGTGAAAATAAATCATTTTGGTTATTTGTTGAATTTGATATTAAGAGTAATATTTAAAATAAAAGAAACAAAAAAAACTTATCAAATAGTATTTATGGTGTGCTAAATATTTGAGCGTCTTGAGTAACATCTACATCTAAATCTACAACCTCTACAACTAATGTTACATCATATTAATATATTATTTGGAAAATGGGTCTCTAATTTTTGCTTAAATTTCGAAGGCCTAAAGCCGCCGCACTTGCCGCTCTACCCCAGGGCTAGCCTTGTACTTGGGCTGGGGATACATTCCAACTATGTTAGCACCCTCGCTCTCGACAATCATTTTTTGTCTTTTTTTTTTTAACTGCATCCCACGAAAAAAGAAATTCGTTGGGCAGTAGCCAACCTAGTAGATTTTCAAATTGTTCTATAGGGCTTGTAGAGATGCAGCCTTAAAGCCAAACAGGCAGACTTTTGTATACGGTATCTCTTTCTGAGAACCATTCATATTCATTAATGGAATCATAGAGGAAATTGGAGCAGAATTGAACTCCAAAACATTACATCTCTAAACAACATATGTAATTGGAGTAGATTTTCAAATTGTTCATTTCCCTGTTTAGTTTTAGTTTTGATGACATCATCATTTCTCTCTCTATCTCTCTCCACTCGTTACACATGATGACATCATCAAAACTAAACTAAACTATCTAACCAAACACAACCAGTATGAGGAATTCAGTGTTATTATCATTATACCTTAGTTTGTCATTGACAAACTTTTAAGGATTTTGGAGACAAAAAGAATATTTTAAGGATTTCTCTATTTATTTTTTAAACTAACAGGGAAATAATTTTTAGGTGGAAGATAATTAAATTGCACCAAAGTACTTACCCCCCAAAACATCAAATCTTTGTACCCAAATCCTAACAGTCGATCAATCAGTACTAAAGGTCTGCATAAGTTGCACCAATTTTCAACCAAATATTTTAATCCGCTATTAATGCCAAAAAAAAAAATTTAAAAATACAATTTTTTTCTTGAATGGCAAAGAAAGTAATATTTCATTAAAGATACAAGAAATACAAACTCCTAAGCCCCATCTATGAGGAAGAACCAAGAAATCCAACATTAGAACCTCAACATAATACACTTAAATCCTATTTTAACAAATATTGCGACATGGATCCATAAATTTCGATACTTATGATTCATGGTAGTACACTCTAAAATAGTCCGATGACAAAAAAATCTCCAGAAAAATACTCCTAGAGGTAATAATGTCCCTAATCCAATCCGATAGAATAAGCGAACCGACGTAAATAAGAGATCTCCTCTGCCTATGTTACAATCATAAAAAGGATTACTTTCTAATGAAAGTAAACCCAGGAAATTTTCATCTAAAGAAACGGATCGAGTCTTGGAAAAAAAAAAAAAAAAAAGAGTAACCAAGAAAACTAAAAAAACAAAATTAAAAAAAAAAACGGATGACTGATATCAGTGGATGTTTTTCCTTTCCTTTCCTTTATTACCCTCGATCTACCCTTTTCGAGTTTTAATATATTTTGCCGATAAAAAAAAATTAAAGAACCTATGAATCATGTGACAAGTAACCCTAAAGAGAATAGTAAAAAAAATAGTAATCGGATTCTCCTAAGCCCTTGAAGACATCCTTGTACAAAGGGGAAAAAAATATACTTGAGGGTTTTGAAAACCTAACCTAATACAGACAGAAGAAAGAGATGAACATAAATACATAGATGTAAATATAGATATATGCATATTTTCATAATAATGATGGAGAGAAAGAGAGAGAGAGAGAGAGAGGAAATACCTAGAGGAGCTACAGAATTCATAGAGTTTGCCATGATTAGAAAATATAATGAGAGCAACCTCAGCATCACAGAGAACAGAGAGCTCATAAGCCTTTTTCAATAGCCCATTCCTTCTCTTTGTGAATGTCACTTGCCTGTTTATCTTGTTCTCTATCCTCTTCAACACCACTTTCCCTCTCCCCATCTCTCTCTCTCTCTCTCTCTCTCTCTCTCTCTCTAGGTCTTTTTATGTCTTTCTTTCTCTTACTCTATCTGTAGGAGTCGAATTCTACTCTTGGTTAAAAGCTGAACTCACTTTTCCAAGTGCCTCTAGGCGATGGGCACCAATAGAGATATTTAAAGGAACAGTGGAAAGTAAGAGAGAGAATAGAAACCCAGCCCCGGGTTGTCGCAGTGTGTAATCGACATGTTTCGGAAAAATTTACCACTCCAAAGTTGTAAAGTCGATTTACAGTAATTTGTCCTTAGAATCAATTCACTTCACGCAAACGCGTAAAAAAATATAAACTGAAGAGATTAGTCCGACTCATCTAGACACTAAAGCGGGCAGTGGTTTTATCTTTTTCTTTTCTTTTCTTTTTTTTCTCAGAGCAGTGGTGATTTAGCCATTTAGGTACCTTTTTCTTCTACCTGGTCCTTGTGTGGTGTCCCTGAAATGTCCAGGTTTTCCGCTGACCCCAGATATAAATCCTTATGCTGACCTTAAATTCCTTAAAATTCACAACTGGTCCCCGTAGGTTTATTTATTTGTTCTCTTTTCGGACATTCGCGGTTGGTCTTGTAACAAAATCCTCCCCTGTGATGGTTTTTTCTCATTTTGGCAAATAATTTATAATCCGGATTATTGGATTATTCATTGTCTTTATTCAAATTTTTTTTACATTTGTTAGTTTTGTGTCAAGATTTTATGGTTTCTGAATTTATCTCGACGAGACGAATCTAATAAGTATAAAATTATGGTCAAAACTCAAAATTTGTTGAATAAAACAAAAATTAATCCAATAATCCAAGTATTTTCGGCTTTATTCAAAAAAAAATATTTGGTTTGGCCATAAATTTATACTTGTTAGATTCGTCTCGTCGAAAGGAATTCATAAACTACGAAAACTTGATGCAAAACTAACAAATGCAAAAAAAAAAATTGAATAAGAACAAAACAAAAAACCAAAAAACCGGATTAAGTTTTTTCCAAAGGACATGGACTCAAAATAGAATCCATCTTAGTCCCATTTTACCATCCAAGCTATTTATTTTGTAGACATCGATGTAGTTAGCGTTCATGCTAAATTCGGGTTGATTTAATATCGGTACTCATCTCATTAACCCACTTATTTGAATAAAATGAAGTGATCAAAGTTTAGCTGTCCGTTTATCTTGTGACAAATTTAATCAGAGTCAACTCATATTTGTCACAAGATAAATGGCCAACTAGACTCTGATCATTCCATTTTGTTTAGATAAGTATTAGTGATACAAATTTATTAATGATGTCTGATCGACTTAATTTTTTGTATGAACAATAAATGCATCAAACCTTACACAATGAAAAGCTCATATCGTCGAATTAGGACTACAATTATAATGCATCACATTAATTATGGCTACGATAGTGATCATCACCTGAAAGAATCTTGATTCCTTAGTAATATCCAAGAAAGAGGGAATCTTGCAACTGCAACCCAAGAGGTAGCAATGATCAATCAGTCTCTTCATCATCTTTCCTAACTATGTGAGATTAAAACTACACAAATGAATATGGAATTAATGTGCTTCTTTATCAGGTTGAAGTTGATATGAAAGTGTAAGGGAAAAGGCTACAATACACTCCTCTATTTGGGTGTGTACTATATGCACTTTCAAAATGTTACAAGTTTTTAGTATAAAAGTTACGACATACAACTATTCTACGTGATAGATTGGACGGCTGAGATGAAAAGCATAATTGAGCCCCAAGCTAATCCAACGATCACTGACCCATTTTTTCAAAATTTGAATATTTCCAAATCAAACGCAACTCAAGCCTCCCCTTCTCACCTCTTTCTCAATAGTATGGGTTCCTTTCCCTTCCCCTATTGTATAACGTGTATCTCATCAAATGACATGCAAATTTTGGTCCCAAATTTTGATATCCAAATTCGGCTACCGTACCCACCCAAAAAATTGAGATTTTCTTATGTATTACCTACAATTACTATTTTTTCCGAAATGAGGACAATTAGTATTTTCTTTCTTTATATCAACCTAATTTGATTTCAGCGAAAAAAACCTTGAAATTTTTTTTTTTTTTAACGGAAAAAAGAAATTTATTAATCTTTAGAAACGAATTACAAATATTAAAAGGATCCAAGCACGAAAGGCATCAAGACGCGGAAAGGCATCCTAACTAGGTTGGCACCCCCTCCCACGACAATCATATCCCGGAAGGACCCAAGATGGAGATAACAAAAGTTGACAAGAAATCAACCGAAAGATACAATTCTAGTTCATGAAAACATTAAGAGTAACAGTCCAAGATAGCTCCTAAATATCATTCAGTGATAGAGAGAGATCAATCCAGTGGCACCTCCACATAATTTCCAAACAGCGGCATTTCAAAGCAGTCCATCAACAGTAGCAACAATTATAGCTAAGACTTCCAGCAATCAGCCAAGATATTTATCATTGAAGCATCAGACCAAATTGAGTAGATTCAAGATGAGAAAATTCACATTCCAGCGGGTAATGTTTCAGTTGTTGCCCATGATAAGGGCCTAGAACAACTCCATCCAGGTGGACACCATTATCACAGCAGCAGTCAGCACCGGCAGCACCTAGATTTAACCACCACAGTGGCCAGCAGCATTCATACTCAACTAGAATACATGGTTTGAAGATAGCAACAGCAGTTTCCAAAGTATAACATAAAGCATTAGAAGTAAGTTGAACCATCACATGATGCAACTTTGAAACTTCTGCAACATCATTTCCAAAGCATTTGAAAAATGGATTATTACCTCTAGGTCTAGAAAAGAGATGTCTAATTACCAATAAGGTAAGTCATTTTTTTTAATTACCACTAAGGTAAGTCACTCTTTTTTGGAGTTTAGGTTTAGGTGCACTTTCCTATTATAGGGTTTTAGTGGTTTAGACACTTTCATAGAGTACCCTAGGATTTTAGGCACTTTCATAGGGTACCCTAGTCGTACGGTACCCTAGTCATAGGGGTACCCTAAAGTTTAGGTTTATGGTGCACTTTCCTATTATATAGTTTTAGTGATTTAGGCACTTTCATAGAGTGTCATAGGATTTTAGGTATTTTCATGGGGTACCCTAGTCGTAGGATACCCTAGGATTTTAGGCACTTTCATAGGGTACCCTAGTCGTAGGGTACTCTAAAATTCTAGGGTACCCTAGTCGTAGGGTACCCTAGAGTTTAGGTTTAGGGTACACTTTCCTATTATAGAGTTTAGTGGTTTAGGCACTTTCATAAGGTACCCGAGGATTTTAGGCACTTTCATAGGGTACCCTATAATTTAGGCATTTTTATACGGGTTGGGGAGTTGATGTGAATTTTTCAGAGTTAGGCTTGACCTGATGGTAATTATGGGATCCAAGGGTGACCTGATGGTAAATGTCCCATTGAAAAATCCAAATTATGCTCATAGCAGCAACCTCAAACACCACAGGACTCCCAAGCATTTGAAAGATCCAATGCATATCAGCAATACAGCAATCAGCAAACTGTGTAAAAAAAAATGAGGCTACACAGCATCGAAATTAGCAGCATACACAGCTTGGACAAACACCACAGGACTCCCAAGACCAAAACGGACCAGACCCCAAAACTCAAAAGAGAAGAAACGGAAAAGAACAATCCCCCAACCCCCCTCAAAACCAATCAGCAAGAACACAAAGACACCAAAGACAGACGCAACCACAATGACGGACACGACCAAAGAGCAAAGACACACAAAAAAAAATAAACCTCAAACAAAAGAGAGCCCACCCACCCAAACAAAAAAGACAAAGGACACCACACACCCACCCAGCAAAAGATAAACAAACCACAAACCAGACATCCCCCCAAAAATCCATCGATGATTCAAAATCTCCAGTGACAAAAATTTGCTCCCCCAGTCACCGGATACATCCCTCTAATTAAAAATAAATAAAAAATTGATTCCAGTACACTTTTGAATCTGTATAAGAAATCCCCCACTGAGTAATCTTTCAATTCGTCCTTACTTCTAACCCAGAAAGTGACTCTGAGTTTGATTAATTCCTTCACCTCATCCCATTTCGGATTAACCTTTTCAAACACACATGAGTTTCTTTGGTTCCACAGTGTCCATAAGACAGCCAAGGGGATACACTCCCAAATAGTTTTGCTCTTTGGGTTTAGCTTCCAATCCTTCCACCAGACTAACAAATTATGAATATTAGCAGGAGCCACCCATTGAACTCCCTACCATAGAGTTAAGTTTGTCCAGATTTCCCAAACATGTTGATATTGCAATAGCAGATGATCCAGTGTTTCTTGCTCCCTCCCGCAGAATTTACAATTTGATTCTTCCAGTTATGAATGACTCCAATTCTGAATAAATACTCAGCAGTTTTAACTGTTCCCAAATATACCAACCAAGCAAAACACTGAATTCTAGGTGGTGCTACATTCTTCCAAATTAGATCCAAAACAGGGTCAAGATTATTATTGTTTTCCATTTGAGCTCTCACCATATCATACATATACTTGACTGAGAATTTTTTTGAATTATCCCCTGCCCAGATTAGAGTATCCAGCTGGTCCTCTCTCAATACCAAACCATTAGCATCCAACAATTGTTGTAGATCATTTAGGACATGAATCTCCCAGTCATACAGATTTCTTCTGAGATTAAAGTCCCACTGGTATGTAAGGGATTTCCTTGCCATGACTTCACACAACAGTTCCTCTTTATTGCAGACAAGATTAAAGATGATTGGGAAAATAGAAGCTAAATTTGGTTTGGACACCTATTCATCCAGCCAGAAAAAGATGGAGGAACCTCCACCTACCTTTATTCTGGCATTCTCAAGATACAAAGCATGGCCTTGAGGAAATCTCTCTCTAATTTTCATAATGTCTCTCCAAATAGTTGATACTTTATTAGTGATTTCTATCTTTGGTATCCATCAACCACCCACACCTTTGTAATAATGCTTGCTTTTCATTGCCATATCTCTTCCACCACTTAGATAGCAGTGCTTCATTCATGCCCTTGATACTTTTAACACCCAATCCTCCACCACTCTTTGATTTAGTAACTTTAGACCATGCCACCAAATGAATCTTTCTTCTTACTTCTGTTCCTCCCCATAAAAATTTAGCCTGAATAGATTCAATACATCTAGCCACTCCATCAGGCATCTTAAACAAAGACATGTAGAAGATAGGTAAGCTGCATAAAACAGATTTTATGAGTACCAATCTACCACCAAAGGATAGATATCTTCTTTTCCATGTAGCCAATCTCTTTTTAACTTTCTCAATAACATCTTTCCAAGTGGATTTTAGTCTGGGGCTTACTCCAATTGGCATGCCTAAGTACTTGATTGAGAATTTTTTAATTTTGCATCTTAGAATTTTGGCATACGCATCTAACTCCTCATCTTGTATATCCACCTCACATATCATAGTCTTGTGAAAGTTTATTTTGAGTCCAGGTGTAATTTCAAAAGCTCTCAAAGTTATTCTAACATTTGTCACAATTTCAGTGTTAGCCTTGCAAAATACCAAAAGTGTCATCTGCAAATTGCAATGTTAGTCCTGAAATATTTTTATTGAACAAGCACCGAGCACAACTCACACACCAAAACATGAATAAAAGATTAGAGAACATACTACAATATATATATCCCTATTTGTGTTTTTAATCCTAGCACAGTGCTACAATACATACATACATATATACATATAAATATAAACTTATAACAAAAAAAAAGGAGATACATAGTTGTTGTTTATCGGCAAAACATTTATTAGTGAAATCTTGACAAGTGGTACATCAAGATGGAAGGAGGACAGGGGACTTGAACAATAAGTTAAAGAAATCAATTAAAACAACTTAATGGGAAAAGCCCAAAAAACACCTGTGGACGCCCCTCCGGAGGTACTATCGATTCGGAGTGGCCACCCGGGTTTTAGTGGATTGTCCCCGAGGAACCGAACTCGATTGACTCGCGCCTTATTCAATGGATAAGGATTACTTGCCCGTCATCACCATACTATCTTAGGTTCGGGAGCTCAGTTACGAAAGGGGAAGGGTTTTACGTTACCCCCCTCGCCCGGTTCGAAGACCGGTCTCTACTTGACTTTTGTGGGATTATACAAGAAATGCATGCAACTCAACCTTGAACAAGTACGGGAAATGGGGAAATGGGAGCCACATAATGACGATAAACACGACAACGGATTACAGTGTATGCATGTGTGATGCGGACTACATGCATGATGATGATAGTGAATAAATGCAAACAACAAACTACAAGAAACCCACATTAGTACATGTTAAACAGAGACAAGAAACTGGAAGTGATATGAACAATACACAAAACAAGTTAAACCAATCTGATCCCCTGCCAAGGGTCTGAGCGCTCAACCCCCTGCTCAGTCACATATGCTTATGATGCTTCTGATGATTCTGGTTTTGATGAAAACATGTTTGATGCACTTTAAGCTGCTTGAAAATGATACTTTGATGACTAAGCAGAAAGGTAAGACCATGTTAACATAAACTTGAAGCTTGATGATGAACCAAACAAGGCAATAAAGACATAAGAAGTGAGAATAGAATACTGTGAGGCATTCTAGAATGCCCAAAACCCTGTTAGATAGCTCAGATGATGAAAACATTTGATGAGTATGAAGACAGTTTGAGCGCTCAAAGCATGGAGTTTGAGTGCTCAAACCATCTTCATGGTTTGAGCCTTCTGGACCCTATTGCCTCTGTTTGACTCATCAACAACATCAAAACAATACACAATGATACAAATGACTATGATATTCCAGAAACATCAATAAATAAGCTTGAAAGACTTGCCTGTGTAAGAAATAAGTATTGGGCCATGCGTAAGCATGATTAGAGTGAGAGAGAGAGAGAGAGAGGATCAAGTTGGCTTAGCCAAACAACAACACACACACACACACAACAATGAACTTAGAACATGATATATAGTAAGAATAAGCAACAAACAAAGACAAATTAGGAGAGTGTTTGAGCGCTCAATGCATAAGGTTTGAGCGCTCAATGCATAAGGTTTGAGCGCTCGAACCATTTCGAACTCACATTTTTGAAATCAGTTTTTCTTGATATCTAAGACCTTGTGAGCTCATAGAAGGTATGTAGAACCTCCATGAACTCGTTGGTCTCCCTCAGGATGACCAAAACGTGATTTTTCACATGCTTTTCTACCTTTTCGACTATGATCAAGGCTTGAACTTGGGGTTTTGATGGATGATTGAGTAGTGGCTTAGAATATGAGCTTGAGTTGAGGTATTTTGGATAGAGGAGTGTGAGTGTAGGGCTGATTGAATGATTGATTGAGTGGATGGGTTGTATTTGGGCTTAAAATGGTGATTTTTGAGTATTTGAATGCTTAAAGTGAGATGATCAGTGAAGAACAAGGACTGATTGAAGTGGGTTTATGGATTTGAGGAAGGTTTGAGGGCAGTAGGCTTGGTGAGAGATGATTTCTTCAAAGACCCATGGAGTTTAGGCCTTTTAAAGAAGGTTTTTGGGTGTTTTGGAGATTGAAGATGATGGAAATGGATGAGAGAGAGGCTAAAACGTGATTGAAGGATGAGAGAGAGTGGTTTTGGTCTGATGAAGGGTGTGAGAGTGTAAGAGATCAGCCAAGGGTCCTTAAACAATGGGTGGAGGGTGGTTTATATAGAGAGAGATGGGGGGAATTTGGAATTTGCAATTCAAGTTGGAGAATGAATGTTATTAGAGGGATTTTGGCGTGAAAATGAAGCTTAGAAACCAGGGGGAGCCCATAGTTTAGGTGGAAAACCATCTGAAAAATGCCTTGAAAATTTCTGGTTCGCGCATGGTTTGAGCGCTCAAAGTGGGGGTTTGAGCGCTCAAAGGGCCTGTAGGCCAAACTTTGCGGGGTTGCCCCGAGTGCTACCGAACTCCGTTTCGTGCGTGGTTTAAAGCATTGGAAAGCTTGTTGAGTGTACTTTCTAACCCCAAGTGGTTTGAACCCAAGATAATTTGTACATCTAAGTGTGTGACCATTTTACCCTCAGAAGGTCGGGAAAACAAGTCGTTTTGGTAAAACGTACACATCTCCCTCATTTCAAAACGGATTGAGACGTATTATATATCAATAAAGAGGGTTTTGAATGTACTAGAAGATGGTGTAGGCTTGGGTTTATTTTGAAGAGCATTTTGGATGGTTTGAAGGGTATTTTGGTCATTTTGGTTGGTTTAAGGTTGTTCTAGGAGGGTTTAGAATGGTTTAGGGTGGTTTAGTGTGAGTTCAAGCCTTGTTCTTAGCCTCAAGGTATGCACGGTTGGTCTATTTCATCATCGGGAATACTTGATAAGTTTCTCGGGTCAAAATCAGAGTGTCTACAACACCCAAAGGCCAAGCCAAAATCACCAAACCTAGACCCAGACAGGCCAGACCAAATCTTATAATTAAGCCCAACACCAAAGAGCCCATCCCGCACAAAAGAAGCCCTAGTCAACTACAACCACCGCACCCCACCCGTCCATCATCGGCCAACATTAGACACCACCAACCGCCACCATCAACCACAACCACCACATGCCGTTAGGCTCGAAAACTAGTCACATCCATTAATGCAGACCGGTGATGAACCAATGCTGAAAAAGACGAACAGAGAAGACCAAGAGACCCAAAAGCAGCACCCAAAACGCTGCCTAGCCGTTAAGCGCAGAGCCAATCTCACCCAGCAGTGACTGGCGATAGAGATGGCAATTTTCCCATATCCATTGGATACCCGCCCCCGCCCATATGGAGGCGAGGATAACCGGAATTTTCCCCAATAGTAGCAGGTATGGTAGGATATGAAGAAAACCCGCTCGGATATGGAGCGGGTATGATTGTGTAATCCCCACCCCCGAATACATGTACCCGCCCCATACCTCCCCGTACCCGATTATACAAACTATGCTACTACATATACTATATCATATATGTACATATAAATAGGGACATACGTATAAATCTTGAGTATAGTTATATATATATATATATATATATATATATATATATATATATATATATATATATATATATATATATAGAGTCCCGATCTAATCAGGAATCCCGGATCCGGACTCCACCTTCCCGATATTTTTTGAAACCGTAATGTGTTCAAAAGGTGTTTTCCAAGGTCACGTTAAAATCTTCAAAAAAAATACACGGGAAGGGCTTGATCAAGCATTTTTCCGCAAAACCGTAAATGTACGGTTTTTGCGAAAAAATGCTTGGATCAAGCCCTTCCCGGTATTTTTTTTTGAAGATTTCCCGCATGGACCTTGGAAAACACCTTTTGAACACATTGGACGGCTCGGATTTCCCAAAAACAATTTTTAAAAGCATCAAAACACCAAAAAACCTCCCATCCGGGATCCTTGATTGGATAATTTGTGTATATATATATATACATATATATATATATAGGTAAATCTTCTAGTAATAACTCCCGTTAATAAGAAAAAATGTAATTTTTTCACGTTAAAATTTTTTTTTGGGAATATATACAGTTTTTGCGAAAAACTGCTTGGATCAAGCCCTTCCCGGTATTTTCTTTTGAAGATTTTTCGCGTGGACCCTTGAAAACACCTTCTGAACACATTGGACGGTTCGGATCGTCAAAAAAATACTCGGATCACGGAGGTCCGGAAGTCCGGAGTCCGGACTAGAAGTGGAACATATATATATATAAACAATTACCTCTTTAATTAGCAAATTTTATCAATTACTACTTATCCTAGACTTCTTAATATTCAAATGATATCAATTAAGATTATATTTCTAAATATAAATATCAATTTATTTCATTCTTGACTTCTTTATTATTATTATTTGTTTGGATATGGGTATATTCGGGAAAACCTCAATCCCCATCAGGAGGTGGGTTTGGTCCTTTATCCAATATCTGCAATGGGGATGAGGGCGGGGATTGTGAAAGATCCTCCAATCGGGGATTAGGTATGGAATAGGGTCTCCCGATTCATACCCTACTCGTTGTCATCCGTAATCGGCGACAGCAAAAGGATCTGCTTGAAGCTCAGAAGCTAAACGATGAAGGCAAGGGAGGTGAAGAGATAGAGATGACCAGAGCTTCATACACCACCATCGTCCCACCGTCCATGGAAGCCAAACGCCGCCGTGAACCCAAACTAACTGTGTACTCCAGAAAAAGCTGCCAAGAAATAGTCGATTCGATCCTCACAAACAACCAAGAGAGACGTCAGCCGAGGTTCAATTAGGCCGCCGCAAGCCACCATCACCAACCATCCGAACCTGCAAAAGAAAAGGAAATTAAAAGAGAGAAAGATAGAGACAAGAGAGAGAGAGAGAGAGAGAGAGAGAGAGAGAGGGGGGGAGGGAGGGAGGGAGGGAGAGAGAGTAAAGGTGAAACCCTAGCTGTTGTTTGCAGAGAAAAGGAGGAGAACTTAAAGAGGGAGGGAGAGAGAGTTGGCTCGTATTTTGTACAAGTTGGAGAAACCGAGAAACATAGTAGTTGTATATACAAATGCGACGAATGTCCATTTTACTTATCACATTAATTTATGGTAGAGAAAGGTATTGGCTAAGTCACATAAATGCGACGAATGTCCATTTTACTAAATAATTGAGTGTGAGGATTGTGAGTGTAGAGCAAGAATTCAAAGCGGGAGCGAAACCTATTATTAAGAATTATGTGACTAAGAGCATCTTTAGCAGATCCCTCAAATGTCAAATTTTAAAAAAATTGATAGATCAGGCATGAAATAAGTGCTTCAGCAGATCCCTCAAGCACCAAATAATTTGAAGCAACCATTCAAAACTTTCTGTATCTATCTTCAAACTTAGAGAACTCCCACCACCCCTCAAATCTTACAATATTATTAATTTATTACTTATTTTATACCATTTAATTGCATTGGTTGTTTCTCTTCTTTTTCTCCTTTACGGTTCTTTTACCATTGTTGTTACAAAACTAACAAATATTTTCTTTGGCAACACAAAAAGTGCCTCACAACTTTGTCTACCTATAAATTTGTAAAACAAGTCTTTTTTTAAAAATCCAATCAATATGTGCAAAAAAATAATATTTTTTTATTAATTATACCCAAATTTTCCTATAAATGTGTAACTTATTTTCACATGCTTCACAACAAAACACAATCTCATCACTTGTTTTTTTCTTTCATCAACTTGAAGTATTTACGTTGAAGGTTGAAGATACGAAATTCAATAATTATTGAATATCACCCGGTTATATAAAAATTAATATTCTTAACAAAATTGTAATTAAAGTAATTGACCAATCAATTAGAGTGGCAAAAATATTTTTTAAATGCCAGAGATGTATATCATTTTACATTAAATCAATAAAACTAAATATATACGAAAATAAGAAAATATTATAGTTTGAAAAAAGTGGTGGAATGCTTTGATCACATAAAGTGATCCTTCAAATTTTGAGATATATATGACAATAAATTACAATTTTAAAGCTGAAATTTGAAATATCAAATAGAGATACTCTAAAGAAATTGGGATATCGCCACGTAATACTTCAGAGTGGGTGAATAATAACTCAACCTTTTGTTAATGGACCAAAGGATTAATCAGCTTTTTTTACCCGAGCAAAAACGGATCAATTAAAGCCCAATAAACTCTTTTTTTTTTTTTTTTTTGGATCAGCAAGCCCAATAAACTGTGTATCTGAAACAAGCTCAGTTGTCAAAACAGTAGCTAATCAATGACGTGTCGACACATGAGTGGGTAACAGTAACACAGTCTTCCTTCACGGTCAGGTGGACTCGTTTTTTAACAAAGCAAATTTTGATGGGTTTGACTAAAAAACATACTCCCTCCATCCCAATTTAAATGCTCCCTACGGTTATGCGTGTTTTTTTAAAACTCTTATAGTTTTCATTCTATAATGTATTTTATATGCAATATGGATCTTATTTGATAGATCTCAATTAATTCTATTAGACAAAATTTTTAAAAACTTTGAAAACCTTACCAATAAAAAGATATAGACGTTTGAAAATGGCACGGATATACGTAGGGAGCATTTAAAATGGGACGGAGGGAGTAATACAGTGTGTATTTTTTTTTATACTCCCTCCCTCCCAAATTATTGCTCTTATTTTCACTTTTTGAACCACTCAAACAATTATCTACTTATTTTACAATCAATAATATCTTCTATAATTTTGAAATTTGTGTTTAATAAAATTAATTCAAATATATTAAACAAGATCCATATTTTATACATAGATTATTAGTATAAATTGACGATATAAACAACTTCTTGAGAGATCCCAAATAGTAACTACAAGCAACAAATTGAGACGGAGGAAGTAGTTTTGGATACATTTTTATATATTTTTACACATTTTCAATATATTTTTTAAAATTAACGTCAACCCACCAAGCTGATGTTAAAATTTTTCAATTTTTGATGCTACTACTCCTACTATGACCTAGGAAAAGGGCTGGTGGGAGACCTCACCTATGCCTATCCACTTGGATATATAAATCAGAAAATATGAATAATTTTTTTAGAGTTTCCAAATAGTAACTAGGAGAAACAATTTGGGACGGAGAGAATACTTTTTGATACATTTTCATAAATTTATGTATATTTTTTGCACATTTTCAAAACATTTTTTAAAATTAACGTCAACTCATATGGCCTTGTTCTCCTATCGATAAAATTAAAATTTAATAAAATCAATACCTGATTTTATCGTTTGGAAAAGAAGTTTGATAAAATTTAAGATTTTTGTTTGGGAAGACATACAAAAATCTTAGATTTTATCAAACCTCTTTCCTAAACGATAAAATCGAGTGTTGATTTTATTATAAATCTTAATTTTATCGGTAAGAGAAGGAGGCCTAAGCTAATTTTAGAATTTTTCAATTTTTGATTCTACTACTCCTACGCTATCACTTGGCTCTCACAGACAGAGTCAGGCGTACAGTGTACTCGTTTCCCTCGTTAAACCCTTTCAGAACGACGTCCAATCATGTAAGGGTTTTGCTGCCTGACATTGGGCACGTGTCAACTGGGAGATACCTTAATATCCTCCGGAAATAACGGTATTAGTACCTTTTACTGCCCCTTACACGTGTCGACATTTTCTTCGTTTCTTTTTCTTCGATAAGGGGACAAACCATACCCTCTTTTTCCCGGTAGTGTAGCAATGTTCTTTTTTTTTAATACCAAGGTTCCTCCAAATAGATTGCATTGCGTCATGTGTTCATATTTCATCTTTTGGGATCATTGTTTGGACACATAGTGCAATGTAATAGATTTGGAGGAAACTTTATTTTACACCGCCGGTGTAAAGAATGTTCTCCATTTTTATGAACTTTTAATTTGAATGCATTGTAATTAAACAGGACAGGGGTCCCTGCCGCACTAGGCGCATGGCACCGTACAATTAATGTACTTCATCTGGTCGTCTGTTGCGAAAATGCACGCCTCGAATCAAATCCAAGCAATAACTCTCACATAGAGTTGGATTTTTACCCTTGTCGTGCATTTTCACAAAGGAAGACCGGATAGGTGTATGGCACCATGCTATGCACCCGGTGCCATACACCTAGTGCACACCAATCTATTTTTTTTCCCTTATAATCGAATATCCGGGTCAGCTTACGTGCACCTTGACTAATTTTGGAACCCCCAATAGCCCTAAGAGTTTGTTGGCAATAAGATTCGAACTTGAGACCTTATGTGGAAACAAACTCATAAATCCCAAGATAAGACTATTTTGCCAACCCCATGGGATTTCGAATGATCAATCTATAATATGCTTAAGGCCCACATTTCCCTTATCAAGCCTAGAACATCCGCCACCTTAATTCTTCTCTAGACATGCTTGGCTCTTTGCCACTTTATTATTGAGCTACTATTTCCCTTAAAACTGGCCACAATAATGCAAGGGAAAGAAATGTCGACAAAAAAGAGAAGTAGCAAAAAGTCCAAAAAAATGCTAGTTTACATTGCGGAAAATCGATGTGTTACCTGCCCATCGGCTAAAAGCACTTTTGGAGAAAATGTTTTAACGAACTTAGAGCATCTCCACCCCTTCATCAAATCTTTTATCAAATTTAAATTTAGTAAAAAAACACCAAAAATCACTCTCCACCCCTTCATCAAATCCTTCACCAAATTTGCTCATCACCAAATTTAGAACAAAAAATTTCAATGCTCTTTTTTTCACTTTTATTTACCCTTTTGCCTTTAGTGTGGATTAAATCTCCCACTGTATAATTTGAGTAAGGGTTGGAAGGAGTCATATCAAATCACGTTTTTACTCAAATTGTAAAAATTTGGGTAAAGAGTGGACATGCTCTAAAGTCGATGCATGAGCAAAAAGCTATGATTCAATACCGCAATTTTTCACATGAACAATATGTTGTTAAAAGCAAGATTTCGTCAACAAAATCGAATTTCTAGTTTGGAGATTGTGGCACTCTTGCGGGATTAGTTTGTTGTATCTGCAAAAAGTAACATCATCCTCAATTGGTCGCCATGTCAGCATCACATTATGGGGCTGTTTGATAAAGCTGAAAGCTGAAACAGAAAATTGAAAAATTAAGTACTGAAAATTGAATGCTTAATCTGTTAATCTGATAAACTATTTGATATGAACTGAATTTTAAGCACTGAAAAATAAGCTTTCTGATATGTACAAGCAGCTGAAGTATTAAATTTACTAATTTTCCTACTTTGCCTTTTATAATTCCACACTGGAATGCAAAAATCAAATAAATACATAAATAAAACATATAGTTATCCAACTAAAAAATTACACAATATTGACAAGATGATTCGAAGATAGAGTGGCAGAGTGGTGGTTGGTGGGGAGGTGGTGGTGGTAGTGGTGGTGGTGGTGGTGGAATACCGATGGGAGTTGTGGCAGTCACAGTGGCGATAGATTGATAGTGGGAATGCTGGTGGAGTAATGGTGCTGGTGGTAGTGGTTGTGGAGTGGTGGCATCTGATGGTTGGAGTGGTGGTGGCAGTGGATGAGGCAGGTGATGGTGAGAGTAGTTATGGTGGAGAAGTGATGGTGTAGTGGTGGTAGTAGTTGTGGTGGGAGTGTTGTGGTGGTGGTAGTAGTGGTAGTGGTGGCGGGATGGTAGTGGTAGTGGTAGTGGTGGCGGCGGGAGTGGTGGTAATGTAGGTGGCAAAAGAGTGTTTGTGGTAGTGGTGATGGAAGTGGCAGAGTAGTGGTGGTATCTATAGCAAGGTTCTGAATACCGTATCGGCTCAAGTACCGGTTTTCCTATTGGTACGGTACCGGTACCGGTCAATTCCGGGTACCGTATTGGATTTGCCGCAACTATATATATATATTGAGAGAGAGGGTTCAAGAAACACAAAATTTGTCACAGAATATGACATTTTCAATCCCATTTTCCTAAAAACCAAGGTACCCCCCTTAAACCCACTTAATCTATGTATATTTAGTACATTCTTGTTGTATTTGATGTTTGGTAGTGATAGAAGTTGAACCCATGCATCACAAACCCTTTTTAAAAAACATACCCTGTTTTTTTATAATCTCCCCGTTCAGAAATCATAGTTTTTGGGTCACACCGATACCAAATTAGAAAACGTGTGTAACTACAATGTTGTAGATCTTGACATTCTCTTAAATTTTGATATATAACTTGCCTTGATCGGAGTTCGGAGTAAAACGTTATGGCCGGAATACAGTGGCAGTTCTGTTCTGTCCGATATTTTCCCGGTATTTTCCAGTACCGGCCGGTATTCCCGATATTTGCCGGTACGGCCGGTACTGCCTGGTATTGAACACGGTTTGGAATTGAGGGTCCTTGGTACCGTTTTTATACAAAACCGATACGTACCGGCCGGCTGGCTGGTACGACACGGTATTCATAACCTTGATCTATAGTATTGGTGGTAGTAGCGGTAGTGGTGGCATCGGGGCGGTGGAGTGATGGTGGGAGTAGTGGTGGTGGTGCTGTAGTGGCGGCAATGGTGGTGGTGGTGGTGGTGGTGGTGGTGTGAGTTGGTGGTGGTGGCAGTGGCGGAGTGGTGGTGGCGGCGTGAGTGGTGGTAATGGTGGTGTAGTGGTGGTGGTGGTAATTGTGGTGGGAGTGGCGGAGTAGTGGTGGTAGAGTGGCAGAGTGGTAGTAATGAAAATAAACACAAATTCAGCAAAAATTAAGCTGACATTTTAAGGAAATACTAACGGGTGCTAAAAAGTACACTTTAAAAATACTTGTGTACTTTAAAGTACATCTTTAAGTGTACTTCAACGTACAAGTGTACCTTTTTGTACAAATAGGACCCATAAAGTGTATTTTTTGTACCCTTAATGGGTGCACTATGCACCCGTTAAGCATGACCCTTTAAAAAGGTACTTAATCTTAATTCATTCAGTTTTAAGTGTTGAATCTGTGTTATCAAACAAGGCCCATGTTGGCAACTACCCGCGTTAACTGACTTGAGAATCCTTATCCTAATCATGTGAATTGAAAATTATAAGTCAAGTTCATGGTATCGGTGAGACATTATCTTATATATCATCCCACTTTCGATTGGTTTCCGATGTGGGACTCTCTCTTTAGGAGGGATTTCACACATTACTTGTTAACTTTATAAAATACTTTTCCCAAGCATAGAACCCCGCACTCTTGTTGAACGATAATCCAACTTAACCACTAGGCTAAACATAAACGTGCGTATTACAATTGAAAAAGGTCCTCCAACTTAACCACTAGGCTAAACATATACCCCGCATTTTCAAACTCCAAAAAAATCTGTTTCTCTTTATAATTTTTTTATATTCTTTATACCAAATTGGTGCGAAAAAAATTTAAAAATATTTTTTTTTTTTACGTCCAAGAAAATACATGTTTCCCCAATAAAACACTTAATTAAATTGGGACCTAGAGTGTATGTAACTAGTACCATTACCATAGTACTGATAAATAACTTTTGTGATGCACAATTTTTCGGGAAGAGTTTTCCCTCTACTGACTATTGCCAACTTAGAGCATCCTCGTCAGCTTCTCCACTTTAACTTTTGGGTTAAAGTGGAGAGCCAAACCCCCAAAAACCCACCAAAATCAGCCTCTCTACTTTCCCTCACCAAATTATTTTTGCTACAGTACCGCACCAAATTTGGTGCGGCACTGTTCACGCACCTCTTTTTTTTCCGGTTGCTTTTGTCCCGGGTGGCTGCGCGTCAGAGGAGAGAGAGGAAGGAGAACAGTAGCCTTGGGGGGGTCATAACACGTGGAGAGTTGTGTGTGGGGGGAGAAATTTTAATGGCGGGGTCCACTCCTTTTTTTGTACCGCAACATCTCCCCAGGTGGGGAGATTACCTTTTAGGGAGTTTTTTTTTTTATATATAGATTTGAGGGGAATAGTTTAATATAGTAAAGTTAAAATAGAGAGTCTGATTTTGTTAGTTTTTGATAAAGTGGCTTGCTAATTTATAAAAGGTGTTTTTGAAGTTAAATTTGGTGAAAATTTTGGTGCTCCAGATAAGGATGTTCTTACAAAACTCGTCGTTAAAAGATTCTACTATTTCTTGTGCAAATTCGTCACCTGACAAACTTCATCAATATTATATAGGGTTACCTGGGCATATCCAGTAATAGAGTTTGTGTAAGAAATAAGGTGAGAATTAGTTAAGTAGCTAACATTTTTCATTTTTTCTGCCCCAATGGTGTTTGTTAAGGAAGAATTAAAGTGGCAAACATTTGAGTTTTTCTTGTGTCGAAGATAATTGTGTCGTGACAGCAAACCAAAGGGGAGAAGGAGAGAGAGAGAGAGAAAGAGATGAGAGAGAGAAGTGTGTCATACGGCAAAGTCAATACCTCTGTGATAGAGGAGAGAGGTAGAGATAAAAGAGGAAAAGTTGGGGCCACCTATATATATATATATGTGTGTGTGTGTGTGTCTGTGTGTACTTTTTACATTTTCACAACATCCTAATAACATCATTGCAACATTTTCTACCTTAACAACACATTTTGTCATAACAACATAAAAATAGGACCCATTTTTTACACTTTTGTGTCACATAACACTATATTTTTACCTCCACGACTGGAGATGCCCTTAGTCTCTCTTCGAGAAAATTTTGGATGCAAATAGGGTATAGTCCACATGGTACCCTTGCACCACATCCGGATCGTCCAATCAACTTATAGACGGCTCGGATTAAGGAGAGAGAAAAGCAGGAGAGAGAGAGAGAGAGAGAGTGTGTGTGTGTGTGTGTGTGTGTGTGCGCCAAAGGGAGGACAGAGAGTGCTTGGATCCGAGCCGTTGGTTGCATTGATTGGACGGTCCGGATGTGGTGCAAGGGTACCACGTGGTACCCTATTTGCATCCAAAATTTTCTCTTTTCCTTGTCAACATTTGCCAACGCATTTATTCTCAAGGGCTAAAAGGCTACGGGGGTGTTCCACTAAGGTAGTTTTGTTTTAAAACTGTCTTGGTTTTGTGTTCACACCTTTTATGTGATGTATTGTGAGAGGGTGAGCTTGTCTTGGTTTTGGAAAAACTAGTTTTGTAAAGGGCAAATTTCACTAACCTCCCTTGAGGTTCTCGACACAAACAGATACCTCCCGAGGTTTTACGAAATAACATTGACCTCCTTACTTTTCTAAAACAGCAAAAAGTACCCCTCTGTCGTTAGTTTTCAACGGATGGCGTTAACATTTGCGTGAAAACTACCAAAATACCCTTTTCAATGATTAATAAAATAATTTTAACAAGTGTTTTTTTTTTTCGTAAACAAAACAATCAAATTATGAAATTAAAAAAAAATAGATTCGTGTGAATCAAATTCATATTAAAGACAAAATTATGCATCAAAAAATTGCATTACTTGCCTTGTTTGGACTTTATAAGATTTTACTTTTCGAGGAGTATAATAAAAAAATTCTTTTTGTTTTCTCACTTTCGTAGTATTTATTAAGCAAATAAATGGAAAGAGAGTTTATGCTCAAGGATTTTTTTTTTTTTTTTGTCTTTTAAACTCCACCACAACTATCCCATTCACTTGGGCGCGATTTGACGTAATAATCTTTTTGCAATTATTGTTTTTCTTTGTTAAAAAAGTTCTCTTGTTTGTTTTGTATATATATATATTTCTCTTTTCAAACATTTCTCAATTTTAGTTCATGTGTTTTTTAATATATGTATACGTGCTTATTTTCGCTATATATGTATTGCAACATTTTATTTTACATGGTGATGCTCAAGTTTCCAATTCATTGTCGCTCACGACATCAATTAATTCGAAAAAAAATAAAATATAAGTTTGTTACACAATTCAAATAAAAACTGAATATGTAAAAAAATAATTTAGATATTGGAAGAAAAAAAATGCATGTATATATATATATATATATATAGGCAAGGAAATGGAGAGAATAATATGTATGGTTATTATATTACAAAAAATGGTGGCATAATTTGTAATAAAAGAAGTGCGGATTTTAGTAATAGGTTGGAACAATTGAGTTTGGTTGTAGGAGTATTAGATTAGAGTAATTTTGGCATTAAGTGTATTAATTTAGTGTATTAAAGTGTATTAATAAGGGTATTTTGGTACTTTTTGCGCAAAGGTTAACACCATCCATTGAAAACTAACGGCAGGGGTACTTTTTGATGTTTTGGAAAAGCAAGGGAGGTTAGTGTCATTTCAGAAACCTCAGGGGAGATATCTATTTGTGTCAGAAGAGGGTGAACAAAGGAGGGTGAACAAAACCCTCACACTGATTGGTTGAAATGGTGTTGGGTCCACAAAAAATAGTGTGGATCCCACCATAAAGTGATGTCATGTTTATCAAAAAATGTATTGATTCCATGAATCCCACACCATTTCAACCAATCAAGGTGAGAGTTTTGTTCACCCTCTTTGGCGAGGGTGAACAAATTTTTTCTCCCTCAGGGGAGGTTAGTAAAACTTGCCCTTTTATAAAAAAAAACTAGTTAGGCTTAGTTTTCCATCTGCTAAAATGGACATTTGCTAAAATCAACTGGGTGAATCTGGACACATATGTGTCCAGATTCAAATGAATCTGGACACTTGATTTTAGCAAATGTCCATTTTAGCAGATGGAAAACTAAGCCTTAGTGGTACACCCCATCCGAACATAACATCCGGATGTAACACGACATAGCAGCTACTATTTAAAAAATTAATGGATTGATAACTTGCGCCCACATTGACTTGTACAAAACTGGGTTCATAGTTACTGTTGTGATAGAGCTTAGCATCCTCAATTGACACTAGCTAAAAATATTTGTTACTGTATATGACAAAATCAAAATGAAGTTTCACTAAAAGATAAAAATTGGGTGTATTTATAAAATAAATAAAAAAAATAGGGTGTGGACATCACTTGCCATGAAAAAAAAAATGTAAAATGTGGGCCCCAAAATTTTGTGTTAGAGAAGAGTTCGGAATAGAGAAAGAAAAGCTGTTGATTTGATTTTTAAAAAGGGTGTTTTTAGTGTTTGTTAAAATATAAAAAGTACTATATATATCAGCCGTCCTCTCTCTCTCTCTCTCTCTCTCTCCCCCCCAAAAAAAAAAACGTTGGGTCCACAAAACACACCCTTCTGAGCACACAACTAAGGGCATCCGCAATAGTGTTGTTAAAAATGTGTTGTTATATGACACAAAAGTGTAAAAAGTGGGTCTCATTTGTGTGTTGTTATGACAAAGTGTGTTGTTAAGGTAAGAAGTGTTACAATAGTGTTGTTAAAATGTACAAAAAGTACACAACTATATGTATAAATGTGTGTATGCATGCATATAACTGAAGGTAGGTCCCATGCACCAGTACCTTTTTCTCACTTTTTTCGTTCTCTCTCCTCTCCCTCTCTTCCGTTTTGCACCTTCAAAACCGTGGGTCCCATTTAAGGTAAAATTAAAGGTACAAGCACAGTTGTGCATGACCATAACTCTGCCACTAATTTCTCTTACACAATGCCACTTTATTTCCACCCTAACAACACTGTTGGGACACAAAAAATGAAAAAAGTTAGTTACTTACATTAATTCTTACACTATTATCACGACTGCGGATGCCCTAAGGGCATCTCTTATCGTATCATTAAATTGAAAATAGTGTAAGAAAATAGCAGAAATTTGACAGTTAGCGACAAAGTTTGAGGTTTTTGGGTCCCAAAAGTGTAACAAAAATGATAGATACACTCCCTCCCCAACCACTCCCTACCACTCCCCCTCTCACATGTGGTAGGTCCCACCATGAGTCCCACATGTGATGGGTCCCACCACATGTGAGAGGAGAAGTGGGGGTGGTTGGGAGGAAAGATGTTATCATTGTTGTTAAAGTGTAATTAGTTTGATGCTAACTGGGGCTTGAAATTTACCGTACCAACAACTGTGTTGAGATTTGTAGTTGTGTTTTGTGTCAGGAAAAATAGGTAGTGAGAGAAAAGGAGGGGTGGGAAAATAAAAGTAAGAGAGAGAGAGGGAGAGAGAATGACGGTAGAGGGAGAGAAAGGACGCAAGTGTTGTCCCAAGGTGGGACCAGCTACACACATGGCATATTTATATGTATATATTTGTACTTTTTAACTGCACTTTAATAATACTATTGCAATACACATTTACCTAACAACATATTTTGTCATAATAACACAAAAATATGACCCACATTTTACACTTTTATATCATATAACAACACATTTTTAACTCCACGACTGCGGATGCCCTAAAGTGATTCTTTAAAAATGACTCTAAAAATGTCAAATGGAGCAAAATAAAATGAATTTTCTTGTTAACTGTTTTGAAGTCTTACACTAAAGTTGCCTAAAAATGTCGAGGATGCTCTTTACAAAATCTAAGCTGCTTGATATAGCTAGTGCTTACATCTTTGTCACAAGACACATGGAAGGGTAACAGGCTCAGTCCTGAGATTTTCGGGGTTTTTAAGCGAATTTCAATAATGGGCCTTTTGAAAAGGTTTATATTTATTTGTTGTTCAACCTTAGTATCAAAAGCACCAGCTGGAGCTGTGGTCGCTTGAGATGAGTAAAATCTGGAATGCAAGGTCCCGTGTTTCATTCATGCCACCTGCAGCGGCATAGAACTTTTTTTGAATATTCCGAATATTTAGGCTTCAAAAAACTGTGGCAAGGAAGACTCGAACGCGAGATCTGGGATTACATTAAGGCAGCCTTACCGCTGAACCACAGTAACGGTATCTACCCCTAAGCGATGGCCTTGTGGACTTGTGCCCATGGCCGGCCCTGAGAATAAATAAAGGAACTCCTGAAAATTGGATTAAGTGATACACAATTGGTCTTCATTGAGGGTACAAATTCTCTTGATGATAAGGGCCCATGTGTTTTTTCCTTTTTTTTCGAGCTACTACTTGTGAAGGAAAATTGCACAGAAGATATATGGCCGTTGAAAAGTGAAAAACCATACCTCGTTTGCTTATTTAAATGGCTCTTAAAGTTTCAATGTTCATTCCGAAACCATTCGATGCACGTGAGTCCAAATTCAGTGAGGTATGTTGCGGACAAAATTTAGAGTGTAAATTTTCACTTGCACCAAAGGTGAGGGAAATTTTTCCTACATTCAGTGAGGTATATTGAGGGTCTTGCTTTGACGATCAAAACTATTTATTTTTTATAACTTGGTTTGTTAAGAGAGAATACAAAAACTTCAGCTCAAATGAATACCAGTAAATAACTTATCAAAAAAATCCAAAATTTATGTTTTCCAATTTGATTGAGCTCAATTTGTACATGATATCCTAACAAGTCAATTTATGGACCCTGTTATGGGTACCGAAGGTGAGGGACAGAAATGATACAGAGCGCTCTCGGAAAAATGTTTTAAGAACAATGAACGGTTTGGATCACTCGTGTGGGACCCAAAAATAGGTCCCCGAGAGCGCTTTGTACATTTTCTGTACAAATTTTTCTGTATCCCAGGTTTATCCTCAATTTATAGACTAACGTGTCCGATCATCAAAAGCATGTGGGGTTAAATTACTACTACCACGCGCGTTTTATGACAATGAACCAAATTGCTTTCTAGAAAGTACCATGCATTGGCACAAAAAACATCAGTCACTAGCTTGGTGGTGTGATATGTCTAAGACATTGATGATGAAATGAAAAGATGTCACAAAAGAATTTCCGTTGCACCAAAAAAGAAAAAGACCGAAAGATGCCACAAACAATATGCATTTTCTAGAAGATGATGATTTGTGGCTCAAAATTTCAGATTCGGAGGTGCTGTAGTGCAACATCTGAGTCGTTGATCTCAGTAATCAATGGCTCGAATTTCATCTTGGCATTGGACGGTTTGGATCTGCAAAGTGCCGAGATGAAATCAGAACCATAAGAAACACATCTGACAGCTAAGATGCTACACTACAAGGGCGCTATAGAGCACCCCCGTTTCCCAAAATTCAAGCCCAACATAAAGAGTGTTGATGTTACTTGAGGATAAGAGAACACTAATGTTTGGAGAAAGCACGCACCGGTCCAATAACTGGATACAAATTCCCTTAAACTCCACCCAATTCTTAAAAGTTAATTTTATTGACAATCCACTTTTTGCTAAATACAAAAATCCACTCTAGCAATGGGTTGAATTTAGTAAAAAGTGGGTTGTGAATATAATTACCATTCTAAAAATATACCTCTAAGGATTGCACATAGTTTTATACCAATAATACCCCTGACATCCTCTTTGGCTCCACAACACCGCACTACAGCACATCGCCAAAACATGCAACAACAACCACCCACACTAACAAAAACAAACCGAAACAACGTCGTTTTGTCCTTTCACGTACCACCGCCGTTCTTGATCGAGAACCCCAACCAAGAGAGTCGTCCATTGAAGTTGTAGTATCTGACGACGTTGTCGTTAGGGTTTCTTCCGAACAAATTGGTAGCTTTCTGAATGAATTGAATATATTCATTTTCTTTGATCGATTTGCTGCTCTTTTTTTATTTTATACATGATGGATTTGGGGTCTCCGTAGTGACCCAAGTCACTACATTCCCGTAGTGACTTTAACTGTGGGTCCTCTATGATCTCTTTTTGGGATGAGAACAGTTCAATTTGTCAGGAATGCTAGACTAGATAGTCAGATACCATTTATTTACAAAATTGTATGACCTTTATCATTTAGAGAATAAACTGTAAGACAAATTTGTCTCAATTGTATATCTACCAATTTCTGATGATCTTAATTTTTTATACAACAATGTGCTCAATATTCCAGAAAAAATAAACAGTTCTGATCCCCAAAATGAAGAGAGGGCTCACGAATGAGATAACTAGGGGTACGGTTATTTGGGCCCAACTGCTGACCTAAAGATTTGGCCCATTATGAATTCGCACTTGGTCTTATATCTCATCATGTAATTTTTTTAATTTTTTTCTGTTGGAATAATTAAATATGGAGTAAGAGGGTTGGTGTAAAGCGGCCCCACATTAGCTCCACCCTTTTTCTTTTCCCTGAAACCATGGAATAATTATTGAGTGGTTTTGGGCACGGTTTAGTGCCCCACCCCTCTTCATCAGCTATTTCTATGAGGCTAACTACGTGGAGGTGCATTTCCGAAGTACCTAAAAAAAAAAAAAAAACTACGTGGAGGTATCCCAAGATCACCAAATAATTTTTGGAATCATAGGGTCAAATTCTTGCCGAAGAGCCGATAAAAATAAATAATAATTCTGGTTGAAGGAAGCAGGGCAAGGGCCATGAAACATTATTGTTACTCCAATGAAACATCCACGAGGCGTATATATATTAAGCCTGATTTGGTTAAATTCAAAAAACTGGTGTTTTGGTTTTTTTCGTTGTCCTTATTCAAAAAAAAATTGCATTCGTCAGTTTTGCGTCAAGATTTTGAGTTCTGAATTTATCTGGTCAAAAGTAATAGTTTTTTTAATAAAGCCGAAAATAAACCAGTTTTTTGGATTATTTTTCGTCTTTATTCACAAAATTTTAAGTTTGGCTAACAATTTTATAGTACTTTTTAGATTTTTCTGGTCGAGACAAGCCAAGAAACTACAAAAAAATCGACCGAAAACTAATAAATGCAAAAAAAAATTGAATAAGGACAAAACGAATAAAACCAAAAAACCAGTTTTTTCAAATTAGCCAATTAGTAAGTCCCGGACCCACGTTCATGTCCCCCAAAATCAATTGACCCTTCAACAACAATAATTCACCCTCATGGGCTGATGGTGCACAAATCAATAAGTCGCGTTCATTTCTAGGTCTTACACTAAATTTTAAAACAATTTTTCGAGTGACCAGCAGAAGATAAACTTAACCGGACAAGTACAAATGTCGAATGAAAAAAAAAAACTATAAATGTTAAATACAAATTTTCAAATTTTCTTTCAAAATGTAAGATCATGAATTCTAGATGAAAAATTGAAACATGAGATTTTAAGTATTATTCAGTTATTCAATTGAGCTCATTTTTAAATTAACCAATAGAAAATTATTTTAAAATAAATGAACACAGATCATTTATGTGGAATCAAAAAGTGACTATTCAAACCGATCAATGCAGCATCGGTGCACAAGGGTCGACACCCATAGTGGAACTGAACAAATGCTATGACATGACCTTCAAATGGGAAAATATTTCACGTTCGAAATAACCCGGGAATAGAACATGTGGTTGGAGGTCCGAAGGAACTATACGTGAAGCAATTAGGCATAAATTGATACCGACTCCTCAAAATTTGTTAACTTCAACTCCATTTAAGGATTCGCAAACCCTCACCGATATAGGTTTGAGTTATGAGCTCAACCTAGGCAGGGGCGTAGCAAGAATTTGCTTTCATTTGTCATTTGAGCAAACGCATCATCAACTTGGCCCAGTTTTTCAAAAGATTTTAGCACCCAGTTGCTAAAATCATGATATTTCAAATCAAAAAATGAAGTAGTTACGTGTATCGTTTTTCGATTTTTTTTGCACCAAATAAAAGTACACGAGGAGTAATTTACTAATTTGGAGCGAAAAAAAATCGAAAAACGATACACGGAACTACTTCATTTTTTGATTTGAAATATCATGATTTTAGCAAATGGGTGCTAAAATCTTTCGAAAAACTGGGCCTTAAATTTCAAGTTCCACAACCTATCGAAACCCAATTCGACATTTTACAGATACAATCGCTATGTTTGGTTGAGAGTTTTGAAAAGAATTTTGGGAAAAATTTGAACAATGGGGTCCACCCCACCCCATGACTTTTCAAAGTCATCATCGCATGGGTCCACCCCACCGCATGTCTGAACAAGTGTTCCCTCGAAAGTGTTGTCAGCCAAAAAAAATTCGGAGCATGGGCTCCACCCCCACCCCATGACTTTTCAAGTCATCATCCATTATTTAAATATAAAAAAGTCAATCATCCATTATTTAAATATAAAATGGGTTCATTAATGGGTACCCTTGGCCCCACCAAAACCCAGACCTCACTCGAACACAGTGATAAATTTGGCAGAAAATTTGGCAGAAAAGTCATCATCCAATGGTGGACCCCATTGTTCACTGTTGGCAGAAATTTTTTTCGGGGAGAAGCAAACCGAACACAGTGAATTTGTTTCTTACTTCAGATAACATTGACAGAGGTAAATCAAAAGTGGTTTATTATTTGCCGATGTGAACATCACAAATTGTCCCTACTTCCTCATTCCGTGATTCACAACTCGTCTTAAGTAAGACAAAGAAACCCCAACTTCGAGCTAGCTTATTCCAAATTCAATTCAAAAAAAGTTTTTATTCCAAGCTATCGAAACCCACTTTGAAATTTTTTTTTTTTTTTTTTTGCTAAGCAAAGAATTTATTAATCTTTATAAACGAATTACAAAGATTAAAGGGACCCGAGACTGAAAACGTCAAAGGCCCAAAAGGGAGAAAAACAAGGAACAAGAAGGGTGGTAAGATACCAACCAACACCCGAACCAAAAACCTGAGACCACCCCCAAAAACTACAGCAAAAAAAAGAAACGACCTAAAAGGTCAAAACCCTAAGCCACCCAAGAGCAAGCAGAACCAGAAACAACGAACTCAACCAGAGAAGCCAAAAGCTCCCAAAACTACGAAACCTCAAAAAAAAAAAAAGGATCAGAACACTTTGACATGTTACAGCTAGAATGTTTGCTTACTTCAGATAACATTGACAGAAGTAAATCAAATTGGGAACTCAAAAGTAACAAAAAAATCTGAGGACATATTTGTTCTTTATTTGAAAAAGAAGAACATCAGTGTATAAATAAAGCAAAGGTTTTCAGGAAAAGATTAGTTCCCAGAGCAGTTTCAAAAAAACCAGGAAAGTAAGGCCC
>JADGMU010000343.1:0-184231 GCA_016920895.1 Vaccinium myrtillus | reverse complement strand
TACATATATACAACTCTTATTATATAATGTGAGGCGAAATAGATAGCTCTCATTTTATACCTCAAGTTAAAATACCTCAAAATGCTGTAAATTTACAAAAAAAAAATAAAATTGATAACCTGATGTCTGGGCAATTTTGCGCGCACCTCGACTAATTCCAGGGCCCTAGAAGTAACGACTGGGCACGCATAACTCCCCCAGTGGTCCCAAGAGATAACAACCAGGTAATTTTACAATTGATGGTTCATAGATTGTTAGTCTACTTTCTTGAATTTTGTTTTTGTTTTTATTAATCATGGAAAAATACTTTTTGTTTATTTTTCATTGACTTTCATAAATCTTGTATGTTACTCTCTCTGTCCCCAAATAAAAGTAGGGTATTCAAGTTTGGGTTGTCCCTTAATATGTGTGTGTTTCGAAAGTTAATGGATAAAAGTTTGTACAATTATTATTTTGCCCTTTTGAAAAATTAATAGGTAAAAGTAGAGGATAATTTTTGGAAAGAGGAGATAAAAACTGATATTAAACATATAATGATGATGTTCTTTTAATAAGTTAAATTTACGAAGCAACACATTTAAAATGTACGTAGGGTTATATACTTTTGTAGCTAGTGATGAAAGGTGGACCATACAATAAGTGCATATAGTACACATTTTTAATGTGATATACTATACAAAAAACATTTTTTGGAGACTATGTTTATTGTTTAGTAGGCCACGGTCGTCTCCGTTAAATTTTTGGGTCCGACACTCAACGGGATGTTACTTTTTTCCCAAGCTGTTCGATCTGGTGGATAGGAAACCTTACGACAGTTTGGTAACGTAATACTCTCCCAACGTGATGGTGATCGGCTCATAAATTCAAAGACAATTTTCTCGGTAATTATTAGTCCGAGGTACATGTTAAAGTATTGTGCAAATCACAGCTTTGTCAAAGTAAAAGAAAGAGGCCTGAATTTTCTGTAGAATGGCGATTATAAACTATGTTGGCTTGAATTTTATGTGACAACATTCAAGACCTAAAATGTGTCCGTTTGTTGGGTACATGGAAAGCAGACAAATTTGCCTACAATTTGGAATGACAGCTTGGTGGAACCAGAAAGGGATATCCTCCAATTGCCGAATTTATTTTTGGGTACAACTGTTAATAATTCGTAACGCCGTCTTACATGAGGTGGGTCTCATGTATGTGTACGTCTAGTCCTATGTGATAGGGGTCTTACAAATTAATAACCGTTACATTAAAAATTTCCCATCCTCTAGTAGCTTAGGCCCTGAGCTCTAGCTGGCTAGGGATTCAACCCCTAGAAGCGCGACCCCCTCTTCTTTCCAACTACCAAATGTCTTTTATAACAATAGGTTAGGTACGTAGGGGTGAAAATTAGTCGGTTTGGTTCGGTTTTCGGAGTGTTCGGGACCGAACCGATCGGTTCGGGGTGATTTTGCTGGGAACCGATCCCGACCGAAAAATCAATGGACCGATCGGTTCGGGTTGGTTTTTTCGGTTTTTTCGGTCCGGCGTTAAAATTGAGATGGACGGTTGTGATTTGTTATTTTTTGCAAGGTCAATTTCAAGAAACCGAGATAGGGGTGGTTTTTGGTCCAAATAGGGGTGGTTTTGGGGTAATTCGGTCCAAATCAGGATGATTTTAGGGTATTTCGCTTCGGTTCGGTTCGGTTTGGTCTGACAAAAATTCCAGGAAACCGAAACCGAACCGAGATGTATTTCGGTTTTTTCGGTTTTTTTCCAGGCTGGACCAACGGAACACCGAACGGAATTTTCGATTTTTTGGTCGGTTCGGGTTCCGTTGGTTTTTTTTTTCACCCCTAGGGTTGTGTATGTTTTCATGTTTTTGAAATGGCACAATATCTCAATAAGTGTTGTTGCGTCTATATTGCTTTACCAAAAAAAAGTAATGGGTTAAAATAAATTTTTTCACCGTTCAAAAAATAAATAAATATTGGATGAAATTATAGACGGACCTACAATGGGGCACAAAGAATCACATGCCCCCACTTAAAATTAAAGTATTCTACTATTATATTTATTCCTACATATGTTTCACGATCATGTAAGTGCCTCACTAAATTAAAGCGTGCAGATATACAACTCTTCTATATAGTCTAGGATGAAATTGTTAGGATTTTCGCAACCCCACAACACTCCTACGGATCTTGGAAACAATGAATCACAGAATAGAAAAACAAGTAATCGTGCATAATGAAAAACGGAAAAAAAAAAGCGAGACACAGATATACGTGGTACCTCGCGAGGAAAAACCACGTGAGCCACACCAGTATACTATGAAATCGAAATCGAGAGTATAAGTTTTCTCGCAATCTCTCTGAGATCTGCTGAAGGTTGCATGTCTGCACCCTAACAATCTCCCACTTGAAAATAACCAAAACATCAGCAAACAAACAACTGCATACCTCAAATAATCTCAATCAATATGGACATAGTCATCTGATCCCTCTTGGTGTGGCTCCAGTGCCACGCCACCACCACCACCACTGCCAAGCCACCGCCGCCACCACAACCACCATCAGTGCACTGCAGCCGCCATGCACTACCACCACAACTACCACCGCCACCACTATCACCATTACCCACACAACATGACCACTATTGTCATGCCACCGCCATCACTCCACCGCCAGTGACACTCCATCCAGCCCACCACCACCACTACTACCATGCCACAACCCTCACACTACCACCACTACACCACCACCATTGCACCACTATTCCTTTACTGCCACCACAACTCACCATCATTCCAACACCACCATTACTCTACTGCCACCGTTACACCACCACCCCCATCATCACTCCACCAATACCACAAATACATTATGACCATTAGTAAGATTAAGAGACAATTAGAACAAAAAAAATTATTTTTTTAATTCAGTGCTTAATATATTTTATCAAACAGCTTTTCAACTTAAAACATTCAGCATTCAGTTTTTAGTGCTTAATTTTTCAGCTTTTAGTTTTCAGTTTTATCAAACAGCCCCTTAAAAACGGAACCGGGGGAGGTGCTGCGCAGCGTGCTGTGCGGCCCATTTCGGCGCCGTTCCGGCTCTGTTTCGACGATCGGAGATGTCCACCATGTAGAGCTCGTCGAGTACTACAAATGTATCAAAAATCAAGTCGATCAGATATCATTATGTGCCTCATCGGAACACAAATAAGTTGTAAAAAAATGGAACACACATGTCTTGAAACATTAAATGAAAACCATTGAAACCATTTTTTTCAACATATTTGTGTTCCGATGAGACACTTAACAATATCGGATTGAGTTGATTTTTGGTACACTTATAGTACTCGACGAGCTCTGCGCGGTGGACGACTCCGATTGTCGGAACGGTACCGGCGCAGCGCCGAAAAGGGCTCGCACAGCACGCTGCGCAGCACGGGGCTGTGCAGACCCCCCTGTTTCCCTTAAAAACTGACTTAAGTGAATTGGAACAAGCTAGCATCCTCTGACTATCCATAAGAAGAATTTCCTTGCTATATGTAGATGTATTGTGGAACCAATAGATTTGCTCTACTACAAAGAAATACGACTTCCTGTTAATTGGGGGATTGAAACAGGTTCTTGATTGTCTAGGATTTTAGGACTAGGTTTGGCCTTTTTAGGTGTTTGGGCTTGGGCCATTGCATGTTATTGGGCTATGTCCCAAAAGGTGTTTTACTTTATCCAACTCTTGGTTGCGTTTTCCTCCCCTTTCACCCCAACTTGATGTACCATTTGTCATGTTTTTCTTCATAAATTTTTTTTGCCAATCAAAAAAAAAAAAACGCAAGAGCAATTTTTGTTCACCCTCACGATGGTATGCTTATTTTGTGTTTCACTACGATAATCAATGACTATTCATTTTGTTCCAATTCATTTGTTAGGTGACTATGAAAAGATTCAGCTTAATCAGATATTTGTAAGCGTTTGTTCCACGAATTCAAATTTTGAATAAATTTTTTTAAAGAAAACAAATAAACTTCTTTATGAAATAGTTATTGATATTTGATTGAGTTGAATTTTGTTAAGGTCCCCTAGTAGATGAATCTAGAAAAATTAAATGGTTCTGATCAACAAAATGATTAAATGAGACACAGAATGAGCTCACCCACACCGACGGTTAACAAAGCAAGGGTGAACAAAATTGCACTTGGAACATGCCCTTAGATAATCATATTTCTTGTTTTCTTTTTTTATCACCTAGTTAGATAATCATGTCTATTAGATCATGAGTCAAAATCCTGACTGTAGCTACCAGTCCGCAAAAAGTGTATAATGATAGTCCGGGTTGGGTGCGATACAACTGATCATATCACAACCCTTAATTTCCCCAAAGATCAAAGCTGGAAGAGGTAGCTAGGTGTTTAAGTATGTGATATGTTTTTGTAAAAAATAAAACTGCCCATCATAGGAAACAAACCAGGTGGATTGTCACTGTTTGCCACAAGCTATGTTTGTCATGGAAAATCAGGAGTCACATAACTTTATGTGGATCGGCGCATTGCATTTAGGGGAATCTCACTTGAACATGCTGCTTTGATTACCAGTTCAATTTTGGCACTACGACAGCCGTAAATTGCAAGGAAACTTTTGTTCGGAGAAGTCTAGGGTACACACCTTAATAATATGCAATTTGGGCAAAATTTTATTTTATTTTATTACAATAGGTAGGAAAATACAAGTATCAGAATTACATTAAAATGGAAACAATTTTTTTTAATTTTTTTTGAACGGCAAAGAAATTTTATTAATCAAAGTTACAGTGATTAAAAGGAACCAACAATCACTATAAATCCAACTCAACAATCACTATATTTACCTAACTGGAAACAATTTGACAATCACTATAAATCCAACTCAACTAATAACCCCATTAAGGAAAAATAATCTCGACAAATCCAAAGGAAATAACTCCTAATTTGCTAGTAAGATGCAGAAATCTTGGCTAACTGAGCTAGCCGCCGTTGGTCGGTAACAAAATATTTGATTACAAAAAAATGTATACCTCATATGCTATAATTTACTAGTTAGATGCATAAATCTTGGCTATCTAAGCTAGCCGCAGTTGGTTGGTAACAAAATATTTAATTACCAAAAATATGTCTAACCCATAACAAAAAAATTGTGTACCTAACACTTAAAAATATGCGAAATATGCACCAAATTTTCATGTAACATAAACACACAAAAAAAAAAAAACGTAATATTCCTATGCATGGTACACTTAGTAACATAGCTTTAGGAAACATTTTATTCTTGACTTATGAAATATGTAAGGCATATTTCATAGTTTACATCCACTCTCCTAAGTGATAGTGCCTGTCTATTTAGGAAGCCAAGTTAACTTACGATACTAATCATAATAGGAAACCGGTAAAATAATCATGGATCATGTTGATATGCGACAGTAATTTGATATTCAGTTGTAAAACAGTATTTTGATATTCAAGAGTAGAGCGGAATGCGGTGTACAAGTTATCTTTGGCAGCTTCTATATATTTCCTTTGGGGAGAAAGAAACTTTCGGATCTTCCAAGGAATAGCAAGGAATAGCATGGAATGAAAGAAACTTTCGGAGCTTCTATATATTTATGTGTCCTCTGCTATCTTTGCAGATGTTAGAGCAAAGCTTAGCACTTGGTCTTCTGTCAAGTTCACTTCTGGGAATAGGAAAATTTGTGATGATTGGTTATTAGATTCTAGAATCTTTAGTGTCAATAACTAGGTCTTACGGTTTTGTTGGCGGTTTTTTCTTTGTATAGTTTCTGTTCAGGGGGTATGCCCCGATGGTTGTGTAGTTTTGGTTTCTTTGGTGATATAAAATTTTACTTACCAAAAAAAAAAAAGTAGATCGGACATGACGCAGCGGAATTCACGAGAGAATAGTTAGCGTAGTATTTCAAAAGAGATAGGTTCTCGACTCCACGAGAGTTCTTGAATCCGCGAGAGAAAGAGATTAACTCATAAATATATCTGGTTAAAAGCTGCCGAAATAAAGAGATTAATGCCCTTTATAGGGAAACCCTAGCAAATACTATTAAAAAATAAAATATCTCAGAAATAGGGAAACTCCCAAAATTGAAAATTAGAAATAAATCTAAGACTTTCCCAACTGGAATCATTGAAAACGGAATTACACGTTAAGAGTAATTCGTAATCTAAATATTTCCTAAAATAGCAAAATTACTAAATTGAAGGCCTAAATGAAGAAATTTGGCCAAAATCCACCATGGGTTGCGACTTTGGGGTGGTGAGTCTTTATCGCAACACGATTCTGCTTCAGCCCACCAAGTTTGGGCCGATTCCGGGCTCTTCGATAAATTCCAAATTTGACAATTTGCAATTAAAAGTTATTTTGACCGGTCCCGAAAACTTTGACCGGTCCATTTGATCAAAAAATTAGACCGCTACTTGTTCTACATCAAGACATTCCCACAGATAGGGATGGATGATAAGCATCACAATATAGACGGGTAGAATTGACATTCTGCATATATGTAGGGGTACGTAAAGCAAACATTATGCATGTATGGAAGGGTTTAGCGATCTTAATTAATGCATGTAATGGCAAAATAGTCATTATGCGTGCTCCATTCATTTCCTTTGGGGAGTTTGCTCAGCCCGTTGTTGTGTAATGGGGAGTTGACATGGGTGGGCTGGATTAATTTTAACATTTTTTTTTGAAGAGCAAAATTTTTATTAACCTTTGAAAACGAATTATAAAGATTAAAGGGATCCTAGCAACAGACATCAAGATGGGGAAAGGGCAGACCTAAAAAGAATACTCCCCTCACACCAATAGACACCTGATGCTAGGAACCAAAAGGGAAAACACAACCTGGGTCTGGCAAGAAGCCAACCAAAACCTCCCACCAAGAAAAACAACTCCCCAAACAAAACCTAACCAAAACGCCCAAAAAAGACACCGCTATCGACAATATTAGCTTGCAACAGAAAAACTTCTTATGACCTCATCATCTTCCCCCAAATAATCTTCACCCAAGATCTTGCTAATTGACCGAGCAGCCTGAGCCGAATTAAGTTGAATCTTGTTGATGCTTTCAGAAGAAACAGATAAAGCAGCAGCAGCAATAGCAGATCTGAACACTACGCATTTTTTACTTGTTACGACAATTTTTCTTCTTAGATTTAGGAAAACCCAACATATCTTCAATCCTTTATTTTTTCGTAATCCTATTATGAAAATTGACATTAGTAGCCCGTGACAGATGTAAAGTACCAGACGGTCCAGACCACTAATGTCCACTCATTAGATTACGTTCATCTGTTTATACGTAGGGAGATGACGATTTCCTCAACTCCGTTCTCTCCTCCAACCACCTATATATGTTTTTTTTTTTGGTAAAGATCATCGGGTGTCCGGTAACCACCTATATATGTACTCCTTTGAGAAAGTGATATAACGATGATATTTAATTGTGTCGTCCCATGTTAACCCATCCATCCCCAATTATAGTACTACGAATGTCTTACAATATTCGTCCGGACGTAAAAAAGAGTACTTAAAAATAAAGCAAAAGAAGTCACTAACATCCGGCCATCTAGGAGTAGTAAATTTATATAAAAAAAATAAAAAATCAAATATCTTCGAAATATTATATTGTTTTTAAGTTCTCTTTGCAGATTAGTGAAATGTTTTAAGACAGAGTATTTATATGTTTGTATTCTCTGTATAGAGATTTCATTTGTTTAAACTCCTTCCATCCCATTTTGCTTGTTTATTATGGCTAATCCCTCATTTTAAGAAATGAAAGTTAAAAGTTCAAATTTCCACAATTACTCCATAATTAAACGTGAGTATTTGCTTCAATTCACAATTGAAGGGAAAAATTTTTGCGCTATTTTGGTGGTTATTTTATAAACAAAACTAATATTTCGAGACAACTCAAATAGAACAGTAGGAAACAAATTAGGACGGATGTATGATAAGAATAATCAATAAAGTACCAAATAACAAATCACGATATTATTTTTATTAGTTTCTTGGTATTTTTTCAAAATCTTCTCGCAAGAATATAAACAACATTGGCGAATATTTCTTGGCTTCTCTGACACGTCGTAGATTTTCTCCAATGAGAAGGATTGGGAAGTGAACTGACGATTAGGTAGATAAGTCCTTTTCAAAAGAATATTAGGTTGGTGCATCTATTGTCATATGTTTGGAATTTCCGTGATTTCCGTTTGAAAAGGGGGACTCTGCTGTCCCATGCGGTCGGCAGGGGTTGACGACCACATCTGGGTCGTCCGTTTCACACATCAACGGTTCAAATCTCACTGTTGGCAAACGAATCCCAAAACTCAGTAATTACGCGTACAGATTAAACAACAAAAATAAACACAAATCCTACAAGACGGAATTAGAGTTTACCTATCGTCCATAGAGACGAGCGCTGGTTGACTTGTTTATTTTAGAACTTGACAGACCTAATTACTGTATGCAGCAAGTTTTGCTCGACAGTACCTCATGATCTTCTACCATATTCCCTTATATCTCGATCATGTAGCCAAGTGTGGACTTCTACATGATATCTTTGTTCTCTCTCATCCAGCAGCCTCTATTATAATTTTCTGAATGACTGTTGTGTGACCTATAGAACATAACGATATATTTATAGGGCTAGAGCATGGACCTGAGGAGAAATAAATCTGGGCTCCTTGTGCAAATAACAAATCCTAATCCCACCCGGATTCTATTCTTATTTCACAAATTATAATTCACGCCACTAAAGAATTATAATTGCACTCCCATCTTTATCTCGATTATATTTCGAGCTCCATGTTATTAAATACTTATTAATCTCCCTACGTTAAGATTACAGATACCCGTTGATTAAATGTCGATTACTAACAATCTCCCACTAATCAACATCTTATAAAACACCTTGAGACTGACCACTTAACTCATTCAATATGTCGGATACAAAAATCTACCTGCAGGGTTTGACATAACCGAAACTTATAAGTTTACTCAAGGGGGTATTATCAATCTCTAACGAGACGTGGATTCTATCAATAATTAATATCCATATATTTCATGCATATAATGTTGTGACCCAACTCTCCAAGACTATTGACCGTAAAAAAGATCTCACTTTATAATGAATCAAAGTCAACAACATTAAATGTATATATGTATTAATTATATCTGGATTAAGAGCATAAGTATTCTTAATAACTATAAGGTTCTAACTGTCTTAAAATGTCAGTACTAAGATAATTACCTTAAAGCGGTCATGTTCAATACACACAAAAATTTACTAGCACAATGAGTCGGAACTAGAACCGTTCCCTCGTGATTGCGGATCCGCTTATTAAGGGCTTACCACCTAAATTGTTTAAAGAGCATGTAGCTCATATAGGAGTGATTAGTTCTTGTGAAGTATTTGATCAGTGAGAGTTGTGCTACTCATATTATTAATTATTTGACTTTTGTGGTGATCACTTTTGGATTAGTGATGATTCTGAAATAAAGTTGCATATTTTCAAATTGTGGTATATACATGAAGTTTTAATTATATGCGTGGCTAAGGAACTCTGTTGAGTTATAAGGTTGGACTAGTTAGAAATAGGCATGCTAAAGAATCACATTTGCATATAATTTCCATGCTACACTTCCTTACTTGATCTATGTCGTTGAATGCATAGATATTTGTGACCATGGATGGGTCCTGCCATGATAAATATGGCAAAGGCCGCCATGATCCCATATTTGTGTTTTCAATGGACCAGATTGTTTTGAGATTACACTCATAAATTTCGACAATAAAAGTGTGAGCTCTTAAAGTTTACAATGTCTAATATCCAGATGACCTATGTGGCCCAAGTGGGAGATTGTTAGCAATTTTCTGTAGGTGGGCCTACATAGATCATATAATTAGATATTGTATATTGTCGAACAAGGTTTGAGTGGTATCGGTATTTCCCATTGAGTTGTGATCGCCTAATAAATATAACCGGGTAATTGATAAATCTCTGCTAGAACGTATTTGGGTTATATCACGTGCGTTAAGTGGTGCGGGCTATTATCAAGTATAGAGACCATTCAAGGCCCATTAGGGTTCCATCTATTATGATGGGCTATAATGGAGCCAAGGCCTATAAATATGTGGTTAAGTCCCCACTCCAAACCTTAATCTCTTTTCTCATACCATCCCATCGTGTGTGAGACTAAGGTCAAGATCAAGAGTAGGGCTTTGGAGGTGGAAGACGAATAACCACACACACAAGGTTTTCATCCTCCATGGCGACAGGTACGCATCATCCGCTATTATTTTCTTCAATGGTTTGACATGAGTTCTTGGGGTACGGTTTCTTATGAAATCCTACAAGGATCAGTAAAGGCACGTCCGGTGGACGACTCTAGAATATCAATCGCACGAAAAACTAAAACCTACATTCCAACCACAATTTTGTGTACAAGTTATAAAAGAGTGCTGCACCCAAAAAGTCAAAATTCTACATTCTCCCACGCTTGAAATGAAGCAATATTGTACGCATATTTAACATTTCGATGGTTCTTATTTGAACTTACAAAATTACATCATTGCAAGTCATGTCTATGACTGACTGGCACCAATTTGCAACCGTTTGAAACTTTTAGTAATATTATACCCCAAGAATTAATTATAAATATTGAAATACTTTTCGGAGTTCGAATTATTTTATTGAAGTATTTGGACTAATTTAATTACGACAGTATGCTTATTTCATGAAAATATTGTTATAGTTTTCAAGTTTCCACCATCCCTTCAATAAGTACTTCTATGGCATAACCGTGTATAGCTAGTGATCCAGAAATTAGTCATCTGCCTTAGGACTCGACCAGTTTTCCACATGCTTAACAGCTTTCTGCGCCTGCAAAATTCATCCATGACAAGCATTAATTAAAACCAAGTTACCTGTCACTATTTATTGCTGTGAAATTATTTTCTTTCTCCCTCCCAATTCTATCATCCATACAGTTTAAATCTTTTTTCATTAAATTTTCTATATTAAAGGATTGGATATAAGTTCTTTACCTCTTTCTCCCAGTCGCACAATATCGTGATGACAGCTAATATAGCCGTTTGCATAGCAGTCCCAAAAATCATACCACCCCAGATACCCTGAGTTAATCCAGTGGCATAAAAGTTATTATGAAATCATACACTAATAATAGCAAGGCTATATTATCATTCTATCAATAGGAAAATGTAGAAATGCCTTAGGGGGTGTTCCACTAACAAAAACAGTTTTTTCCAAAAATCAAGACATATCATTCTCTCACAATACATCACATAAAAAATCGTAAAAAACAGTTTATTCTAAAAACAGTAACACTTATAGCGGAACACCCCGGCAATTACCCATGTTAAAACTATATTGGCCCAAAAAAAAATAGTTAAGTTATAATTGTAAGCTTAGTTATAGGAATTTAGGCAATATTTTTCCATAATTTTATAAAAGCTTCTTTGAATTTTCGTTAAAAAATTAAAAAGTTACATAAGAGTGTTTTTTTTTTTTCGCATGATGCAAAATGGTTTTGCCATCTTTCCTTTTTTTTTTTTTTTTTGGTCATTCTTCATTCCTAATCTATTAGATGGGGAAGGGGGGAATGTGACTCGATTCCGGGGTGCAGTGGCATCCAAAAACTCTACCGCATGAGCTAGCCACCACTTGTATCAACTTTCCAAAGTTGGAAATTGATTTTTACACTGCTATATAAGACGTGCCGGTTTAATTAATTGTGCTCAACTGCGATCGAGCAGCGAGCACCAAACTTACCTCGTGTGTAATTGATATTTTTTACTTTGACATATTATTCGTATACGATGGCAAGATACTATTTGACTACATTTTTCAAAAAACGAGTTTGATTTAAACAAAGAATCAATCATAAATATCCAAACAGACGGTGACAAAAAGGTTAATTTGTTCTTCCTAAATTTTTGGTATGGTACTTGTAATGGTTTTTTTTTTTTTTTTAAAAATTTTTGAGATCATTTTTTTAGTTTTGCGCTGTCATTTTGAAATTAATAAATTTGTTTCGCTTGGACTGTTAGACTGAATTTCTTTTTTTGATGAAAGAGAGAATTTCATTTCCAACAAATGCTATTAATATATACTACCGGATACAAAGACAACATAATAAAACAACAACAACAATAACAACATACAGACGAGAAGAACATATAAATGAACCAAAACAAATGAAGGAATATATACAACTAGGACTTGGTATGAATGATATATATCCAACTAGGACTTGCTTCGGCCGTTAGATGTCCGTAATCAATATAGCTTAGACCCAATTTCTAATGACCCGTATTAATAGTGCCTCCAAAGTCCAAGGTGAAGAATAAAATTAAGAAGAGCCTAACATACATACCTTAACTCCAAAGTCGAAGACCCTCCCAAGAAGAAGCCCAATTGGGATCCCAATGAAGTAATAGCAACCTATATTTATATAAGCCACCCATGATTGCCACCCAGAACCAACGGCCACCCCTGTCAAATTGAAATTTCACACTTGTTACTCAAAGAAAATAAAAGCTGCAAAAAGTATATTTTGTCCTAAAGGAAAGGTATAGATATCGGAAATGATAAGTACCCGGAAAAAAATACCCCGAAAATACTCAACCCACACACAATGTGTGTGAGCTCCACACACACTGCACATCCAGTGTGTGTGGAGAGTGTCTGGGTTGGGTATTTTGGGAGTATGTTTTTCCGGGTACGTATCATTGCTCGAAATACGCTATATATATATGGAGTCGGATTTATTGATCAATAATATTATTACCTGATAAGACAGGTTGAACACTGTTGAAAAGAATGGTGAGAGCTAAGAAGTAAGAAAGCTTGTCAACTGCTTCGATGACATTATAGCTCGACGAGAAGATCATTGCCAGCTTGTGATGGAATATTATTATAAGTAGAGAGAAAAATATGCCGATTAAGAGAGACTGCACCACAGACACCTTCGTTGCAAACTTTGCTCGTTTTCCATTTCCGGCTCCTAGCTCATTGGAAACTCTTACTCTGGTTTCCATATTCATCACAATAACTAATTTCAATGTTTAATTAAACCAACGAGTATAAAATTAGGAGTGACTTTTCGTATTGTTCAAATTAAAGCACAATTATTCATCTCTTAAATATGAAGATTGTTGGGCCCGGAGTGCCCCATGGATTTGGTTACACAATGCTACTCTCTGCGACCGCTCTAAAAACAGACTTGCGGGTGCGATGTCGAATGCCATAAAAGACTTAATTGAAACCCTTCTTAACACCAATTGGTTTTAGGAGAGTTGGTGAAAAAACGGTCCGACAAATGGTATCAGAGCCAGGAGGTCATGGGTTCAAGTCGCAGGAGCGTCATCGTGAGGGAGGGATTGTTGGGCCCGGAGTGCCCCAATGAATTTGGTTACACAATGTCACTTCCTGTGACCGCACTAAAAACAGACTTGCGGGTGCGATGTCGAATGCCATAAAAGACTTAATTGTAACCGTTCTTAACACCAATTGGTTTTAGGAGAGTTGGTGGAAAAGCGGTCCGACAGAGATTCACAACACCATTAATCTTTTTATTTATGCAAAAGGAGATCGGAGTTTTTTTTTTGGGAAGAGAGAATGAGATTCAATCTCGGGATGCAATGGGGTATTCAAAAGCTCCTACTTGCAAAAGAGATCGGAGTTTACCAAATGAAAAAGGGATTTAGCATGACAAAGAAATAATGAAGAAAAAGGCTCTGTTTTATACGAAAGGAATAGTGCAAAACCATTTACTAATTCGATTGGTGAAATCTGAAAAAAATTGACCGGGAAAAAATGATTAGACTCACTAACGTGGTGCTTCATGACTTAAGAGCATTAACTAGGAATGATATAGGGGAAGACAAAGGGACTCTCGGGGCAACCGAAGTGTCTCGACCAGTTCGTGGTTAATGGTGTGGGGATTTTGATAACCCATGAAGGCCCCCCATCACTGGCGGCTGCACACCTAGCCCTGGTTGTGCAGTTGAACACCCTCAAATTTTTTTGGGGTGGGGAATTTTAATAGTGGTAATTTTAGTTTAAGTTTTATTTGAACACTTAGCCAATACAATATGAACACCTAAAACATTAGCTCGAACAAAACTTTCACTTATAATAAAAGAGATTTGAAAAAATAAATAAATGAGAGAAAAAGAAGAATCTTTTGACGTAGGTATTGTTCTTTCCTTTCTCTCACTATGTCCATTGCCCATGGTCTAAATGTAGTGATTGTGTATTCATGAAATTACCTAAATTAAATTTCTTTGTTTGTTTAATTTAACTTACAGAATTATGGAGAAACTTAAAAAAATTCAACTACATTTCAATACCTATTAACTAACAATCTTCCTTTTAATGCAAAACTATGATGGAAAATCTCTTTTATCGCCACAATTTCTTTCAAAAGGGTATTAGGAAATCAATATGTTTGTTTACTATTGGCTTACAATATGAAGCCTCCAAAAAACTATAGAATTATATTCCCTCCATTCTCAAAAAATTGTCCACTACGCATGATGGTAACTTAAAACAAAACTTTTATTCGTGTTGAAATATGTTCTTATTTTGCGTAGTAGACTATCTTTTTGGAATGAACGATATGTTGTTGACTACACTATTTATACTAATATACAAAATTTTGTGCATACATTGTGGGATAATAGAGCTAATAGAGTTAAACCTAAAATTTTTGAACACCCTGATTAAAATTTCTGGAGACGCCACTGCCCTCATTATGTGTGATGATGGCTGATTAATTCTTGGTATTTATCACTTCAATTTTAGAGTTTATTTCTTCATTGCAACCCAAATAAGGTCTCCCTTTTGGCTTTATATTGATCAAATCCCATATTGGTCTGGGTACCAGAAATTCATGCTCCTTCAATAATACTCTGCAAATTCGGTTTTGTTTAAGAGAGAGACAAACAAGGTTTAGTTCGCCAAGGCATTCATCGGAGTTGTTCCGACGTTCGTCGTTCAACCATTTTATCTTGACAGATATACGCCGATTCACCTACAACACCCTCGGTAGGCAGCGAATCTGTTTCACAGGACTCGGTTCAATTTTTTCAGTTCGATTTCTAGTTCATGTATTAAGTTTTTCAATTACTGTCTTGTAATTCTGTATTTTATATCAATGAAATTATATTCTGGATTTGCCGTTCAATTTTTCCCAACAACTAGTATGATCCACATCAACTGCCAAGCTCAAATTAAATACGTAATAATAATAATTTTGCCAAGGTAATAGACATCTCTACAAGATTTTGAAAGCCTCCACTGTGATGATATGATTAAGTTATTATTGTTGCATAAATAGATCAGATTTCATTTCACACCAAAACAAAACTGAAAGTACACAAATATTCCAATTGCTAAAAAAGAAAACAGAAAGAGAATTTGCTAAATTAGCCCAAAAAACGAGTACAAAAGATAAGAAACGAGCATTTGCAAAAAATAGATCAGATTTAATACCCGGTTGCTGCAAAGAAGGCAAGAGGAATCATCAATTCCCAGGCATTCACATTCATGCTGCCAAAAATCGTATGAAGAAAATCAAATAAACCACTATAAGGAATTTAATAATTACATTTTCACCCATGCAAGCATGTAGTAATATTTAAATTCTCAATAATTACACAATAGTGAAAAAGTAGATTACTTACCACACCAGTAGGGCATCCAATGCTAATGTGGAGTTCTTTAAGTGCCCAGTTATTAGAACCAATATTCTGTAATACCAATTCTCTAAGCTGCACGAATAATTTCAAGACCAAGGACATAAATAAATAAGTATTTGATGACTGACCCACGAAGAATCGGGGTGACAATCCGGTCCCTTTCAAGATCTTTTCTTTATTTACCCATAAAAGTTGTAAGGGTAATAAAAACATAAAGATAATTATTATTCAGTGCTCATAGGACACCACCACGTGGTACTCAAATACTCTTATTCACTACACATTTTCATGTTCATAACCACCTGAAAGTGTGCGATGGATTAAAATATCAGAGCACAACATGGCAGTGCCTCAAAGACCTCCGATAATTTTTCGGTACAGAGGGCGAGATTGTCAAACCAAATCATGACGCCAGAAGCTGCGGAGAGTTTGAAAAAGTCCCATAATCCCGTAAAGGCCTTGATTGAAAACCCGGTCCAAGTCTCTGGACAGCCACCGCCCAAAATATAACCAAACAGGCCCACCACCATAATCCACCACGAAATATCCAAAGCCACCGCAATCCCCACCACCCCAAGCTTAAACTTGTACATAAACAGCCAACTAATAGCCACGTGGATCCAAAGAGTCCCAAAAGAAACCCATGCATAAACTCCGGGCTTCAATTGGGCTTGTAAGAACCTTTGGGCTGGTAATTGAAATGCAAAGCTCATGTGCTGTGGTATGGACCATAAAGCCACAAGCCCACTTTGGACGGCCACGTCGTGGGGTTGGCCCAATAGCTTTAGAATCGAGGTTGTGTAGATGTAGATGGGCAGTAAAAGGCAACAGCAGAAGAAGAGCACAATGCATGATCTTTGCATGTGTATTCCCAACACGTGGTAATTCTTTGCCCCGAAAGCCTGTCCGCATAGTGTCTCCAACGCGCTCGCCATCCCTAACTGTTAATTTCACATACAAAGTTTTAGAGGGAGAATTTAAGTAAACGACACAAGAAAATGTGGTAAAATAGCACGGATACACACCCAGGGATTGCCCCAGTGGTTAGGGCGAGTGTGCTTGACTTTAGGGGTAGTCCCTTTGGTCAGGTGTTCGATTCCCCACAGGGTGAGTACCTGTGCTAAGCGGGCCGTGGCCCGGGTGTGGGTTGCGCACTCTCCCTCCGAGGTTTGGGTCTTGCAGTCAGGTCCGGCCCTGTGTTTCGCGAGGCCCCAACCCTATCCTCAATTTGAGGTCCTTCATATATATGTATATATATATAGGATAAACTTCCAATAAGGGACCCTTATTGAAAAATTCCGTGCGGACCTGCCCTTTTTTTGTGTTTCCGGACCAAATTTTGACGATCCGAACCGCTCAATGTTTTTAAAATGCATTTTCCAAGGTCCACGCGGAAAATCTTCAAAAAAAAATACCCGGAAGGGCTTGATCCACACAGTTTTTGTTAAAAACGCTATATATAGCGTTTTTAACAGTTTTTGTCAAAAACTGTGTGGATCAAGCCCTTCCGGGTATTTTTTTTGGACGAATCTTCGCGGGGGCCCTTAAAAATGCATTTTAAAAACATTGAGCGGTTCGGATCGTCAAAATTTGGCTCGGAAAGGGTAGGTCCGCATGGTAACTTCAATAAGGGTCCCTTATTAGAAGGGCTTCCTATATATATATACTAGGGAATGCCCGTGCCTAAAGGCACGGCGCGTCGACGTGATTTGCAACTTTTTTTATTGGCAATAAAATTTTATTAAAATTCAACAAAAGGTACATCAAGGGTAATGGGAAGCAAACGACCAAACACGTGTCAGGTAAAGGCGAACAAAAATTTAGTGAAGTGCTGGAAGTAGAAAAGGAAAAAGAAAAAGGAGAACAGTCCTACAATAGGCTAACCAAAATTGGGACTAAGCCTATGCAAAAATTTGACACAGCATAAATATCCCAGTGGTCTGTATAAATATCCCAAGCATTAATTCCAAGCATCAGTAAAATCATCCAAGCATTGACACAACATACTTTCCCTATTCAACCTATATTACTCACGCCAGTGCATGCCAATGCTTAAATGCACGGCTCGAAGAATTCTATATTTAATACGGCTTTCAGTGCCATCCGCAAGGTATGCGCGAACGTAACTCAACTTCAACAAAATCGTCTCCTGCTATACCCAACAAAGAAATACTTAAAGACAAAAAATTGAGCAATAGCAAGAACATTGCAGAGGTGGCTCCATTAGTAACTGAACCATTGTTCAGAGGTGGCTCCATCAGTAGCATCCCACAGATATACAGTATTTCCAAGAGCAATAGCAAGAACAGTGTAACATTTTTCTAGTTCAGAGGTGGCTCCATCAGTAGCATCCCACAAATATACAGTATTTCCAAGAGCAATAGCAAGAACATTGCTGCTACCCCAATCCAAGAAGTTCAAGTAGTAATCATCTATCAGGTCAGGAGCATCCAATGTTCTCTCTGAAGTCTGTATTCATGATCAAACTGAAATACTTGAGAATTTAATGATAAACGTGGAAAATAAAAGATAGAATGCAATTCTTTTGGATTCACATATTCATGACCACATTTAGGCGACCTTTATAACCAAGTAAGAAACATTAACTGCAGTTCAGAGGGTCTAAATTTGATCATTTATTTTATGTCCAAATTTCGACAAATCATCAACATACCACTCTCATTCGGTACCTCACTAAATCTTAGTGCTGAATATGAACTATAAATACAATCAAAGCCCTAGAGTAGAATATGCATGCACCTGGGGAATGTGTCTACGGGGTTTTGCGGTTTTGGGCTGCTGAACTGCTGAGAAGTTGTTAAGTATGGCCTCAACTGGGGTGGGAGGCTTGTTCTTGAAAGCCAGTATCCGAGTCCGATTCATGTTGAAGGTTTCTGCAAGTTGCTTCCAGTATGCCTCCCTGGATGGAGAGCTCGCAGCTGGATTCTCTTTGTCTTTCCTCCCTTCAGTCAGCATGTAATGAGCATAATTAAAATCCATTGCTGATTGGTTTGAAATGAATCTATCCAACTCCGGGCAACAAAAAGCAAGCAAGACAGAAACTGATAATTAGAACTAAACACCACCTCCCAATTCCCAAATTCGGAAAAACTAATCATAAACCCTAATGCCAAATCAAACAAATAGCAGGATCCTAGCCATAGAACTGAATTGCACCAATATACGAATTCATAAAGCTAGTCAAGCACATTTTCGTAAGTAATGGACAGTACCTTTCGAGCCAACCACAATTGTACCTCCTACTTCAACCCAGCAACAGATTCTAGTTGATTCCACATAGTGATGGAGATAATTATGCTAAAGTTAGTTTTAACTGCAAGCAGTATAATGCAGCATTATTGCATCATGTCATGTAAAATGAAGAGAGAGTAAAAACACTACGGTCCTGACCTTCTCTTTCTTGAACTTTATATTTTCCTCTTCAAGACATGAAACCTTCCCCACCAGCTCATTGTGGTATGCCTGTGCATTAGAAAATGAAAATGCTAAGGTCACAACCATATTACAGCAAGAAAACTAACATACAATGTTACATCAAAACTATTTATGTTATGCAGAAGAAAAAAACAAAAAAAATCTTAGTATGACTTTTGACATCCTCAACATTTTTCACCTTCTGCCCTTGTTGGATATCTCTCCTCACTTCATCAACTGTTTTCCCACTAAAAGCCCTAGCCAATGTTCGGCTGGCATGGCGCTGAAGAGAAGACGCCGGAGGAGAACTTCCGATGTCCATAGCACTCAAATAAACCTACACGTGCAGGGTTTGTCGTGTGAAAAAGAAGATTAAACAAAACCAAAAACCTATTAAGAGAGAAAATCTGGACATTGATACTATTTACTGTTAGTCTTAGTTTCCTATAAGAAATATCCACTCTAGACTAAGGTCAGACTTTAGCATTGTTTCTCTAACTAAAGAATTGCTCATTAAAACATGGTACATCAGATTACATAAACCAACCGTAGATAGAAGACGATCAAAGATGGGATTAATGTTTCATCAGCAAGGTCTTTCAAGAGCACAATCCTACCAAGAACACCAAGAGACAGTAGTCTACTCAGATGAGTGCATTCTAATGAGAGAATATTAAGGAAAAAGAAAGACAACCAAAAAAATTGAACCAAGGAACAAAAACTTCATGCATTTAGAAGTTTCTGGGCGCATTACACATCACTTGAAAATCTTAAAATGTTCAAGCATATTGTGACTGCCAAGTTATGCTTGTATCCATCAACCGATGTCCAGCTAAAATAGTTAAGAGAATACAGATGAGTCGAGCAATTTCACACGGCAACACACATTGCCAAAAACAATTCATAAGAGGCCACCTATCGGTTTTAGACACCGAAGAACAGGAAACACCAACACTCCTTAACAAAAAGTATAAAAGCCATTTAATATTCACCAATAAAATATCAATCGTGTTGAGTTTCAAAGATCTCACCAGCTATAATACGTCAGATCAATCTCCCTGTTTTATGTACTCTTCACCAAGCGGAGGTCCCTGCATAATTCACCAAAGAGATGAACACCCAAAGTGATAGACAGATTCGAAAGGGGAAAGTCAGATCTAAATGAGAAAACTTTGAGAACTAAAGTTTGTTGCTCCCATTCCCCGTGAATTATTTTATTCTAGCCTTTTGTCAAACAGGTGGCGAGTCCCTCTTTATGAGGAAGAAAAAAACTCTAATAAAGAATAGAAGAACAGATGATTTACAATAGGATTTTTGAGACCATAATTTTAGACTTTTTTGTACTTGATCGAAGTGAACTCAGGAACCGATTTCTTTGCACGATAGCTAAAACTCAACAGAAAATAAAAGGAATAAACAGCAAAACTGGAATGTCAGGTTTGAATGCCCATGGTTTTGAACATTAGATCAGCTCTGAATGTATTTTGTTAAATTTAACGATTCGCCTTTTTAATTTCCTAAAGTGTTAATTACAATCACGGCTGTAAGCTATCGAACAATCCATTTAGGTCAATCACAAACATGGTAACATTAAGCTAATCATTCATTCATTCGACGGCTGTAAGCTATTCCCCTTAGGTCAATCAGTAAGCAAGAAAGTTGCGCATAACTACTGCTTGTTTTTTATGGTCATAACTCTATGTGGGAAAAAGCATAAGGCCATATGTGTGTGGTAAGCCCTTGAATGCTCAAATCATGACTCAATAGTTTACTAAATTTGCAAATAACTGACCCCAAATTCACGACTGAAGTTTCGAATGTAAACAAAGTTAGATAGCCAGTTACATGTATAGAAATACAGCTAAAACAGAGAAAGGGAAAAGACAGCATATTTCTAGGATCAACAGAGAAAGAAAACAGCTAAAACACTTCCAAAAATGCCAACGTCTCTTTTTTTCTCCTCCAATATCAGTCCAGCTTTTGAAAGGCCGCCAATGGGGCCGGCTCGAAGGGGGAGGCAAGGGATATTTACAGTGGCAGGGGAGGAAGCGACCAAGGAGAGATTAGCACAATGGGATCACAGTTCAAACAACCACGCATAATAGAAGTTACTAATCCATAATCACAGATACACATGGCTCAACATTTTTTAACAAAAAATAAGAAAAAAATAAATGGATGGTTCAAATTGCCAAGTTCAACTCGCCGAAAAAATAACGACCATGACAGCATAGGTGTTCTGCCAAAACCCTCAAACGAAATTCATATATATAGAGTTCAGACTCATAAGTTGGTTGAGTCATTTCAACAAACACCTATGCTGCGAACTCTATTCACAACCAAAACAAAACGAAAAAAGCGAATTGAGAAGCTTTCTCTCTCTCTCTCTCTACAAATTCTGTTTACAAAAATCTGACATCATCATGTTGTTTACAACTCTGTTTGCTTACACTACCCAATGATCCCCCAATCTAAAGACAGAAATCACAGAAGGATAAGGGTGGCAGAATTTTTTTTTTCTAACCTTTGTCAGTTGAAGAGGGCTGACAGTGATGATTCTGGCGAGAGAAAATGGGGCTAAAAATGAACCCACGGAAGTAAAGCTGGTGATTCCCTCCTAACCTTTAGATCAGAATCCAAATTGAGATTTCCGATAAAAAAAAATGACAAAAGCATAATATAAATAAGAGAGGTTACCATTTGGATTTCTGATCAAACCACAACACTCGAGCATTAATCCTGGAAAAAAATCGAAACAAAGTTCTAAATCAAGCATGAACAACCACACCCAATTTAACTAATGTGAAGCCAAACGCCGAATCTTATCAACTAACCTTAGATGGTGGTGGATGAGGCAGTCCGGAAGGGGAGCTACGTAGAGAGAGAGAGAGAGAGAGAGAGAGAGAGAGAGAGATTTGAAATTTGAAAATTAGAAATTAGAAATTGTTCTCCCTCCCAACAATTCTGCCCTCTGCAAGACGTGAAAAGAGGGGGGAAAGGAGTAGTAATCTGCAAGACCAGGGTGAGTTTGTGAGACTGACCCTACACATTAGAGGTATTTACGAAAATGCCATCCAAAAGTTAGTTTGTGAGAGGGATATTTTTTGGCCGTTAGATTTGGAGGAATGGATGGTTAAGATTTGTTTAGTGATGAATATTTTATTGAAAACAAATGTTGTTTTGTTATATAGATATATATATAGCGTAAACTTCTTATCCGGACTTTTCATTTCCAGACCTCATGATCCAAACATTTTTTTGACGATCCGATCCGTCCAATTTGAGAGAAGGTGTTTTCAAGGGTTCACGCGGGAAATCTTCAAAAAAAAATACCGGGAAGGTCTTGATCCAAGCAGTTTTCGCAAAAAATATATATTTACATTTTTTGCGAAAACTGCTTGGATCAAGCCCTTCTCGGTATTTTTTTTTTAAGATTTCCCGCGTGGACCCTTGAAAACACCTTCTGAACATATTGGACGGATCGGATTTTCCAAAAATAATTTGCAACACAAAAAAAACCATTTTTTTTCTTATTTCCAGGAGGTGTGGATTAGAAGTTTTTCGTATATATATAGGTTCCACTTCTAGTCCGGACTCCGGACTTCGGACCTCCGTGATCCGAGCATTTTTGACGATCAGCCGTCCAATGTGTTGAAGGTGTTTTCAAGGTCCACGCGGAAAATCTTCAAAAAAATACCGGGAAGGGCTTGATCAAGCGGTTTTAAAAAAATATATATTTACGATTTTGCGAAAAATGCTTGGATCAAGCCCTTCCCGGTATTTTTTTGAAGATTCCCCGCGTGGACCCTTGAAAACACCTTCTGAACACATTGGACGGCTCGGATTTTCCAAAAATAATTTGCAACACAAAAAAATCACTTTTTTCTTATTAACGGGAGGGTTTGGACTAGAAAATTTCCCTATATATATATATAAATTTTTTTTATATATAAATTTTTTTTTTCCTGCGAAAAGGGGCCCCAAAATTGCCCATTTTCGTTGAGCCCTAGGCTTTATCCCATGGGGCGGCCTGCGTGCTGCTGGGTGGGTCCAAAATGGCGCATATTGTAAGGCTGTTCCTCGGTTATCATAAAAATAAAAAAAAAATGGCAGGGATGCCCTTTAAGCGTGCTCTGGCTTGTTGGAATAGGGTGGTGGTCTGGTTCCGCTGTGCGTATATAGAAGAATTAGACTTGGGCCACTTGGCTGGAGTTTAAGATTGGAGAACAAAGAAAAGTTTCCCTAATCTGAAGAATAATTTGAAGAAATAACATCCTAATTCTAGAAAGATTCTTTTCGAAATCTGGACTAAAGATTGTCAAGATAGACGATCGAGATGCAATTACATAAATTTATGTACATTCCAATAGCAAAGAACCAGACCAGCCTATAAAAAAAAGTCCATTCTTCTCATGACACAAAAAAAAAAAAAAAAGGAAAAAACATTCTCATAATTGAATTTTTTAGGATTCCTAAAATATTAGTGAGTGGGGACTGAAAACCAAGTGAACCGTTTGGAATCTTTTTGGACAACAAAGTTTAAATTTGGAGAACTTTATATCTACTATTGATGTATGATTCTTCATTCCATTGCGAAGTTACTTGTTGTGATATAAAATTTGGGCTCTCAAAAATACTTTTTATACTTTTGCAAGTTATTTTTTCAAAAAACTCACAGAATCAGGATATCTATTCTAATTTTACTATATTACACTATTTTTTCTTTCTACTTCTACTTTTCTATTCAAATACCTTTCTAAATATTTTTATTCTTACTTTTTTTAGTTTCAAACAAATATATATTTTTTATTCTTATTCTTATTCTTATTCTTATTTTTATCTTTCTATATTTTAATGTTACATGCCTTGTAATTTTAATTGGAAAGTAAATTGTGCAATGGTTTAAGATTATTCTTAATTTTCTATGAACCAATCAAAGAATTTGCCACAAATATTATTTGTAAAAAATTCTTAATGCTGGTATAGTATGTGCATTTTATTGCTTTGGCAAATAATACTCCTGCAAAATAAAAAATAAAATAAAAAGGTGACTGAATGTAGTATTTTATTGATTTAACATATAATATAAAATATTGGTTGTTAAGTGAACAGTGACTTGCTTAAAGAAGAGAGGTATTGTTGCAAAAACATAGTAAAGATAGGCTTGTTGGGGCTGATGCAGCAATATTGTGGTATTTGAGTTGCTATAATAGATACAAGCAAGGATGGAGCCAAAGGCTATTACCCGGCATTTTTCCGGCATTTCAACAGATGCCGGTAAAAGTGACTTTTACCGGCATTTCACTTTTACCGGCATCTGTTGAAATGCCAGAAAAAAAAGTGCCGGAAAAAGTAAAATTAAATTTTTGAAAAATTCTTTATTTTATACTATAAATATTTGTTTTTGTCTTCTAAGAACCAAATGTGTGCTAGCACAATTGGTTGTTTGCGCGCGCGAGAGGGCGAAGGTCGCGGGTTTGATTCCTGGGGCTAGAAAATTCTCCCCAATTTTGCTTGCCGCACGGGTGCCAAGTGGTTGCCACATGGCATTTTTTCCCCTAATAATGTAGTCCACTTTTCCCCGAATTTGTTATTAACGACACGTGTATAGACAACACTTGTAATAAATGCCGGTAATGCTTAAAAAATACCAGTAATGCCCTTTTCTGGCGTTTGTGGTAGCTTTTGCGGCATTTGTCAAATGCCGCTAATAGTGAAATTTGGCGTAGTATATATCATCAAATTACATAATCCCGTCAATCCTTCACATATATAGCCCACTCCCATTACGTAAAAATTCCGGCTCCGTCTCTAGCCACAAGTAGTTTAGCTTATCCTGATAAGGATGCCTGAAGATGGCTAAATTATCATAGGATGGTGGGGTAATTCAACTATTTTTGTGAATTGCCGGGGACAATACTATGATTTCAGTGGGTTGAATTCTTTAGAAGGAGCTTGAAGTAAAAATATCAATCAAGATTTCGAAAATTTGAATAGGCACAATTCGACCTTAATATAGTTGACCGAGAAATCATTCAGTAGTCTTGGGACACCACCACAAGGTGCCCTAATACTCTTCTTCATCACTGGGTGCCTAGACTTCACCGAAAATTATTTTTTTGTTTTTATTTACAAATAATGAATCACAAAAATTCGACACAATATTAACAAATACAAAAAAAAAAATTAAAAAGACAGAAAAAATAAACGATTTTTTTAGCCAAAGCACCAATGTATCGGCCCTACAAAAAAGTTGTGAAGAAAAAGACGGTGCAGTGGCTAGTTGGCACCACAGATGTCGTGCATCAAATGATTTCCCCATAATAAAAATTTCGCAAGGAAGTGGAACACACGAATGACTAATGTTTGTGCAATCCAACATGATAATTCCAAGTTTTTGAATATTTACTATATAATTCCTCCCTCCCTTTATAAATGTCTTCTTTAGAGCAAGTGCACCAATGGGTAGCAAAAAATGCTACTCAATAGTGTCAAAATACATTTTACCTTGTCAATTTTTTCACTCAAACTCCACCAATACTCTTTACTCTCCTCTCTATCTCTATTAAATATTATTTTTTCATTACAATAATACTAAAATTTGGACAAAAACAGCCATAGAGAGATGAGAGAGAACACAAGGGATGTGACCAAAACTAATAAAATACTCCACGGCTTGTAAATAGTTCCTAGCAATCTTTGGAGAGGTTTTTTCACAAATATAAAATACCTAGCCTTTTACCTAGTCTGGTGGACGTGGTTTTTTGGGTTTTCCTCTCTATAAATAGCTAATTGTGCCTTTTACCTAGTCTTGTTAAAAAACGTGTACTATTTTCATGGACGCAAGAAAATTTATTTTCGTAGAATTTTCTTAAAATAGCAACTTTTTTTGTGCTACCTAATTGGATCAACTACACTTATTTTGACAAATTTTTATTCTGGCTCTCACTGTGATGTTCTGAACCGTGGATCTTGTTTAAATGAGTAAAATAAGAGGTCCTACAAAAAATTAGCTGAATTGAATATCGGTAAGTGCTTGATCCAAACAGTTTTGCAGAAACTGTAATACGAAATAGTGCTTACAAAATTGTTTTAATCAAGCATTTACCGATATCTGAATGAGCTAATGTTTTGCAGAGCCCCCAATTTTACTCATTTAGAACTTCACAGGAAGACTCAGAAATGTGAGGTGTCAAAATAAGTATTAGCCGATATGTATATTATATGTTTGATGCTAGCTAATGTTCATAAGTGAGTATTATTATTAACAAAAATGCTAGATACACAACAAAAATGAACAACAAGATGGACAACACACTCACATAGTGTGTGGGCTCCACACACAGTTGAGTGTGTAGTGTGTGCGGAGCCCACATACCATGTGAGTGTGTTGTCCACTTTGTTGTCCATTTTTGTTGTGTACCTAGCATTGCTAGAGATTAATTACCATGAGTCCGAAAGTGAAGCCAACGACAACGGTGTTGACGATGGAGATGGAAGCGAGTTCGACGTCTCCAAGGTGGCCGGCGAAAGCTTGCGTGACAACTGCAAACGTGGCGGCGCAAATGCGGCTGAAGATGGATGGTCCTACTAGGTGCCACAACTGCTTCGTCTCGACCCACACCCTTTTTTTCAGCCCAGTTTCTTCGACGCCATAATCCTCTTCTCCAACTGGTTGGGATACCATTAACCCTCCCACCACATTCTGAGCTGGTTGTTCACTCATGGTCACTAAACGATCCACAACTCACAGGAACTACGTATGTGAGCATGTAAATACTACGCCTATATATATATATATACATATATATATACATATACATATACATATAAATATATATATATATATATGTGTATATATATATATATAAGCGTTGAGAGAAAGTGCACATCTACGTGAGGCACCTTTGGACGCACGATGTAAAGGTAGGTTAGTGTGTTTTATGTTGTTTTACGTGTTCTATTATATGGGAAAAATGATGTGACCTTTCGAATGCAAATTCACCACACACTTAAGCATTCATCATCAGTACTGGGCGGGCGGTAGGCCATGATTTTGACTGTCTTATATTTGCACAAGGTTTTAAATAATGTTATACGACTTTACGTAATAGTAACGGTCACAGTATAATGACATCAGGCGATATCGTTAGCAATTAGTTGTGGTGTTCTTGATTTTTAAAAATTATTTTATACAAAAAAGAAAAATTAGAGTGCCTGAATCACTTATAACGGTCGAATTTCTACCATGCATAAACCAGTACGGGAATGAAAAACAGATTGATGGGTAACGAGAAACAGCCAACCCTTGTGATGGAGATAATTCGCCCAATCAGAGACCACCACAAGGACTATACCAACGTATACACATACTATTTTCCATCTCACCAATATATACCGAGAGTGTAACGCTATCGTAAAGTTAAAAACTATACTACGTATTGGCCAATATTTAAAACTTTACTCAAAGTATAATTGTTACTTTCAGTTTTTAGCTTGATGGATTCCTGTCTTACGTATTGGCCAATTTTGCTTACAGGAACATTTTAGCAAAAATTATATGAAGTACTTCCTGTTCTATGGTATTGTCCTAACATTACCATTACTAAATGGTGAATCTAAATTGTTGTGCGTTACCAAATTAAAGTGATTTATTTATATAGTTTAGTATAATTAATGAATAAGACTTTGATTCAAGGGCCACTTAGCCAAAAATCCAAAACATTTGACATTTTTAAAGGGAAGGACAAGGAACTTTTGCAATAGAACATAAAAACAAAAAATATTTGACATTTTTAAAGGGAAGGACAATGAACTTTTGCAATCGAACATAAAAACAAAAAAAAATAGTAAGATGTCACTAATTTTTAAAAATTCTAATTTCGACCATAAAATTCAATAAAATCACCATCACACCTCTGGCCGAACATCACCCACCTTAGCCGACCACTTCCGGCGACCAAAAAAATTAGTGAGATGTCACTAATTTTTAAAAATTCTAATTTCGAACATAAAATTTGGAGTGGGTAAAATCTGACTACCCTAGAGATAGACATAGCACATGCCCCCAATCAGTCGCCACGAGAGGGTGAATAGCTCGGCATCACATAGGGAGTCCTTAAGACCTGTGCCGAGCTGGTTCGGCCTCGAATAGGGTCAGCTTAATGAGAGTAAAATGATAAAACAGGATGCACTAGTTCGGCGTAAAACATAAAGGGATACCCCTGACATGGCCGAGCTATATAGGCTACGTGTATAGCTTAAACAACATTATGGAATACATAATTCAGCTCGGTGTGATAAGCTGATTTATGTACGAGTTATTCCGAGCTACGTGGAAGCATGGCAACGCCACGTACAAGGCGGTGAAGACATTCCAGAATATTCTACAGTGGCTCCTTATGAGATAAAGAGCAATCCCGTAAAGTAAGAGATTAATAGGGGAAGTCCTAATGTGATTAGGAGTATGCCCCATATAGGGAAGAATCCTATATGGAAAGAAGGACCTCTGCTAGACGAGATCTAGCATGGTATGGAAGTTATCTCTTAATAAGAAAGTCCTATTAGGAGAAGGATTCCTAAAAAGAGTAGGAAACAGGGGGCACAAGATGCCTAAGATGATGAACGTCTACACCTATAAATACAGGGCAATAACCAAGCCAAAAGGTACGCTGTGAATTGCTTTCATATGCATTGAGTAGTTTTATGAATCCAAGTACGTGATACTAACTTAGGCATCGGAGGGCCTTTGCCAACGAGGGGCAAAGGTGCTCTAACCATTTCTTTGCCTTGCAGATTTAGGGTCGAATCAAGACAACACGTGATCCAGAGTCTGTGTGGATTTACACCCCCTACAAAATTCAAAAAACTCACCACCCCACCTCCGACCAACCGCCACCCCACCTCTGGCCTACCACTTCCGGCAACCAAAAAAATTAGTGAGATGTCACTAATTTTAAAAAATTCTAATTTCGAACATAAAATTCAAAAAAATCACCACCCCACCTCCGGCTGACCACAACCCCACCTCTGGCCGACCACTTCTGGCGATCAAAAAACTTAGTGAGATGTCACTAATTTTTAGAAATTCTAATTTCGAACATAAAATTCAGAAAAATAACCACCCCAACTCTGGCCAACCACCACCCCACCACTGGCCGACCACTTCCGGCGACCAAAAAAATTAGTAAGATATCACTAATTTTTAAAAATTCTAATTTCGAACAAAAAATTCAAAAAAATCACCACCCCACCTCCGGCCGACCACAACCCCACCTCTGGCCGACCACTTCCGGCGACCAAAAAAATTAGTGAGATGTCACTAATTTTTAAAAATTCTAATTTCGAACATAAAATTCAAAAAAATACCACCCCACCTCCGGCAGACCACCACCCCACTTCTGGCCGATCACTTCCGGCGACTAAAACAATTAGTGAGATGTCACTAATTTTTAAAAATTCTAATTTCGAACATAAAATTCAAAAAAATCACCACCCCACCTCCAGCCGACCATAACCCCACCTCTGGCCGACCATTTTCTGGCGACTAAAAAAATAAGTGAAATGTCACATTTAAAAAAAATTCTAAGTTCTAACATCAAATTCAAAAAAATCACGGTCCCACCTCCGGCCGACCACCACCCAGTGGCGGACGCAAGATCGCCATTTTTGCCTAATTTGTGGGGGCCACTCTTCAGTAATTTTACAAAAAAATCTAAAAGTATACTAAAAATATGTCGAAAATTGGGGGGAGTGCCGGGGCCGAATACCCCCCTAGCACCCCCCTAATGAGTGGACATTAGTGATCAAAAAAATTACTCAAAATTTCAAGGACAAACTAGGCCAAGGAGGTTATGGAACCGTTTACAAGGGAGAGCTTTCCATTGATGTTCCTATTACAGCCAAGATCCTCAACAATTTCACAGGAAATGGCGATGACTTCATCAACGAAGTGGGAACGATAGGTACGATCCACCACATCAATGTGGTTCGCTTGGTCGGATACTGTGCTGATGGGTATAAAAAAACTCTTGTCTATGAGCACTTGCCAAATGATTCTCTAGACAAGTTCATATCGTCTGATCATAAAAAAGCTTCACTTGGTTGGGAGAAGCTCCAAGACATTGCTCTAGGCATAGCCAAAGGAATTGAATATCTTCACCAAGGGTGTGATCAAAGAATCCTTCATTTTGATATTAAGCCTCATAACATCTTGTTAGACAAAAATTTCATTCCAAAAGTCTCTGATTTTGGGCTAGCCAAGTTGTGCTCAAAAGACCAAAGTGTTGTATCCATGACAGCTGCTAGGGGAACCGTGGGTTATATTGCACCAGAGGTGTTCTCCAGGAACTTCGGCAACGTGTCACACAAGTCAGATGTTTATAGTTTTGGAATGTTGTTGCTTGAAATGGTTGGAGGGAGGAAGAAGAATATTGATGTTCGTAAAGCAGACAATAGCGAGGAAGTTTACTTTCCCGAATGGATTTATAATCGTTTAAATCGCGAAGAATTAAATAACAATGAAGTTGAGGAAGGGGGAGATGCCAAGATTACTAAGAAGCTAACAATTGTAGGACTTTGGTGCATCCAGTGGTACCCAGGAGACCGGCCCTCAATGAAAACAGTGGTTGAAATGCTTGAGGGAGATGGAGAAACTTTGGCCATGCCCCCGAATCCCTTTTGTACCACCAATCAGTCGACTACAAGGGGAAAGATGGGGGAAAGGCCTTTTAGCAATATGTTAGAGATCATTTTTGAATCCGATTGAGTCAAATGCATTGTCTTTTGTTTGTGAATATTGTGATACAAGACCGTAATCATCTATTGTTGTAGCCTTATGCTAATACTATTTGTGAACAATAGAATAAACTCACCTAGAATTGCTTTTTTGGAGTTTCTAAGAGAGTCAAGCCATTCGATAGTGTATGTATAGTTTTGCTTTGTTGGTTAATTGTGCTTTGTTTTTTTTGTTTCTGCAATTTAATTGAGAGCTATAAGATGGATGCAGCAGCAAAAACAGCTCTAAGACTCAAACTCAGATATTACTTACCAGTAAAGCACCTCAACCATTAGGTCATTCACTTTTTCATCGTATTCAATCTAACGTAGAAGGATACAAGTTCGCATATTATACTTTGTCATGGAAGTATTTTTGTTGATTTGCTCAATGTATTTGTCCTGCACTACTGGAAAATTAGAATTCTCGATTATAGAGAAGCGGCACCCAGAAAAACTCCAACCTTCAGATCTGAAAAAGGGACTTGCTTTTGAAACTGAAAATGTTACCCGTTTTGGAGGACCATGGTTGGTTTTCAAAGGACTGTGTTAAAAGTTGAGACGGAATTCATAAATTACTTGGAAATTTAAGGGATATTGAATGAACAAACTAAATCCACTCTGGCATAAAATTGTGTGTGCCTCCTAAAATTATTGCAACACAATAAAAAATATTTAGCCTTTGAAGAGACCTTGTCATTTCGTGCAACTTGCTTGGCTTTCAATGAAACACACATGATAAAGAAGGGTGCAATCACATCACACGTCCTTTTTCTTTTCTTTTTTTTCTTTTTTCTGCATGATTGGTCATTTATGTGTGTGTAAAATTTCCAAAGTAATTTTGTAGGTAGTCTAACACTTTTACCACAAAATGTTTCTAAGTTTGGTTACAACATAATTTATAATTCACCAGTCGAATAAAAATATTCATCTGCTTATACTAGATTCCCAAATTTGTAGTACTATAGAGACGCAGCTCAAGAGGGAGGAGGTGGCACGTTCCACCCTCGGGTCCAAAAAAAAGAAAAACTATTTTTGTATTATAAGAGCAATGTTATTTTTCAAAAGGCTTGTACTATTTTTGGTACTAAACATAGTAATGAGTGATTAAACGATGAAAGTATATAACTTTTGGGTATTAAGTATATTGATGGATAATTAACCTACGAAAATGTATATTTTTTTGGGCATTAGAAATAATTAATCTTAAAATAGTTGTACCTTTTTTATACTAATTACTCCCTTCGTCCTTAAGATAATCTACTATCACATATTAAAGAATTAATTGAGATTTTTATCCAAAAATTGAAGATTGTCTTTGTGGTGCAAAGGCAGAGAGACTATTGAATTTTGAATGCCACCTCCAAATCAGAATCATGGCTCTGTCCCTGACTATATAAGTTAAACTTTTGTCTCTAATCTGCATTGTTCTTAATTAAACTGCAAACACCCCTTTGACATGTAAAGCACAAATTTTTTAGCCTAACAAAGATTTTCATTACAATGATAATATAGGCTTTCTCATTTGAAAAGATTTGCAATTTGTTAGAACATAACTTCCACGAAGTAACAAAAATTTCTTTTTGTTGATATTTCAAGGTGTACACAAGCATCTTGACCAATACATGGAGACCAAAGTAAGAAGTAGCAATGACTTTAGCATGGTGAAACGACAGTGCTGGATAGTATCAATTTCGGAGAGAGAAAGTGCAACACTTATAGTTAGAAAAATCTTGTAATGAATGGCCATTCTACTAGGACTCCATAGAGCGAAAAAGACTAAAGTCACCGGTCGATATCAGAGAATAGATGAGAAGAGTCTTTGCCTTGTCTTTCCATGTTGGTTCCATTGCTATAACAAAGGGACAATACCACATATACAACTATTTCGGCTCCAACATTTTATAATCTCCTCACATATATGTGAGCTGCAGATTTGTTTATAGGTGTAGACCCCACGTGTATGTATGGAGTTGTAAATAGTTGGAGCCGAAATGATTGTACGAGAAATATTTTTGAAAACAAAGTGAGCTTGTCTCATTAAAAAAATCTTGCGATCACTCATGGCCATATGTATTTCTGGTACAGTTGTACTCCATAAAACAAGGCAAAGACTTGGAAAAGTCATTTGTCATTGTCACAGTATAGACGTGGAGAATCTTCTCCTCTCTTAGTGAGCTTGGCTCAATCAAAAAATCTTACCACCACTCATGGCCATATATATTCCTAGTACAGTTGTACTCCATAAAGCAAGGCAATACTTGGAAAAATCATTTGTCATTGTCACAGTATATATAGACGTGGAGAATCTTCTCCTCTTTCCTTCCCTATTTTTTGTTTTCTAATAAGGAAAATGAATTTACCCTAAAAAAACAGAAAAATTAAGAAAAATCCTAAAGTCAGCCAGCTAGACTATCGATAAGGTTTGAAAAAGTATATTAAAATGTGTGAAAAATATATGAAGCGTGTAAAAATATATGTGTGAAATTTACATTGGAGTGCGTGTGATTTTTGTCCAATTCTTTGTTTATTGTCAGCTCGGCGAGGAACCTAACTCATTCAAAAAATCTTGGAATTAACATATGGCCATAATTCCAAAGAAGCCATACAGGACTTGGTAAAGTAATGTGTCATTCGGATAAAAAAAAAAGTCGTTGTCATTATCGGAGAATTGAACCCGGCTGGTAGAAAATCTTGCAATGAGACTCCATAAAGTAGCACGGGTGCTATGCAATCTGAATGGTTAAATATTGCACAATCGAGATGAGATCTGAACCATTGAATTGCTGAGGGGACGGCTCGGATTACACACCACACCTGTTGCGCACCCCCTGCGGAGTACCAACCCCAAACCCCTTGCGGTTAATTACTCCCTCTGTCCGCATTTATTAGTCTATATTTTAAATTCGTGTTATTTTCAATTGCTTATATCAATTAATTTGTATTAGTCTTTATGATTTGCAAACTTTGTATTATATAAAGAATTGAGATTTATCAAACAAGATTTATATTGCATATTTTTTTAGATTCATATTGAAAGATATAAGCAATTAAAAATGATACAAAATTCAAAAAACGACCAACAAATGTGAACGTGGAACTCGGCTCACTACTACTAACATGGCGCATTAACACTGCTTGACCAAATCCTAGACCTAAATTAATGGGTTGCCCCAAGCGTAGGGCTGAGACCGGTGTAGCACAATACCCGGTAAGACCGGAATCGAATCCACAGGGACGGTGGAGAATGCTTAATTAAAAACTCGGGTTGTGAGATTTAACACGGCTCTTAGGTAGCCACCCTTGTAATTAGATGGGAGAATTAACTAAACTAAAGAAAATTTGGTTTTTCTTAAATTATTTAAAAGAAAGTACGGTCGTAGGGTTCATAACACCAGTGACCAGGTCCGGACATTTCCGCTCCATTCAGTGTTCCAAAGAAAACATTAGATTTTAGAGAGATAAAGATACCCCGAAAGATGCAAATCCTCGCGGTCGCCATTACCCAGGTACAGCGAAGAACGAGTTTTGGGCCCCCGTTCCCCACGTTACAAGGGCTCCAACAAGCCCAGATTCGTCCAACGAAAGTTCTTTAATAACCTAAAATTGCTTTTCCGTTTATAATGTGAAAAATGGGAGCGAGAACATACCCAACCCTGGCCACGGTGTGTTAATCACCCCGCGACCATACCTATGCGACTACTCACTCATATTAGCTTGAACAAATAACAAGATTCTGAAACAAAACATGCTTTTATACTCGAATATGGATTAAAACAAGAGATTCGAGAACAAATCACGGACAAACTCCCGTAAACTGAGATTAACGTAGACTAAAAAGAAAGTTACCGGAACAATACTTGAATCTTCGAAACAAAACTTCAAAACTCCAATGAAAAGATCTCCGGAAATTAGAATCTCCCCGAGAAATAAAAGGCTGCTAATTGGAAAAAGAAACAAAGTTCGGAACCCTAATTCGTCCCAAAAATGAAGTATTTATGTTTTTCCCCAAAGTCAAACACGTGGCAAGACAACCGGCTAATTTTAAGCCACTCGGTATCGATACAGGTAAATGCTTGTATTGATACCTACACCTTCTGTTCGCCCACTGACGCCTCGGTATCGATACGGCTATTCATCCATGCACGCCTCGGTCATCAAATTGACTTTTCAGCTTGCTCGCTCGTCCTTACTTGGTCCCACCGGTTCCCAATATGCTCGATGTCCTGTGTCCACTTTACGTGCTCCTCCGGCCCGTTTCCTACAAATCAAACATAACAATACCAAACAAAAGATAACACCGCATCAAGTGGAAAATGGAATAAATCGCGCCTCTAATGCGCTAATTCGCCCTACGTAGGCGCTTATATCTGTGACATTGCGCTCCTATCACACCCCCCAACTTTAGCGTTGCTAGTCCCGAGCAACGAACGAAATGCAACTAATGGAAAAAACTACAAAACACCAACGGGGGTATAGGGGTTATGCCACCTGTAGAAATAATTAATCACAACGATAGATATTCGCCTCTTAATATGCCTGTAACTCAAATGCATGCATGCCTTGACAGAAAATTGAACACGGTTGGCATCGCTCCACATGGGAGAATAAATACCCCTGTAACACACAAATTCGTGTCCTGCAATAAAGAACAAGAAAAAGATGCACAAAATATATTTTATTGATTTGATTTGAATTGAATGCGGGTACAATCTCTATTAAAATAATTCCTCTGATTCGATCTCCGAAGTTGATGGTGCAACCTAACGGCTATAGAAGCTTGTCGTAGGATTGAACCGGTTTGTAGTTCTTTCAGATCTTCGAGTTGAGAAGCTTGAAAAACGAAGCTTGATCGAGGGCTTGAACAGCTTTATCTCGAGCAAACGGTGAACTTGAGGATGATCTTCGCTAGCTGACGCGTAGACCGTTGTTGTTATGGATGAATCGACACGTAGCTTGGGTGCTTGTTGATCCTCCACCCGAACTTGAGGGATTTTGAGAAGAACTTGCAGAGAAGGCTTGAGAACTGCTTGAGTGCTCTGGAATTTCCCTGGCTGTAGATCTGTCTTTCTTCTTAATGAGAGCCTCCATTTATAGGCTCAAGGAGAGGGGCCTTTAATTTGGAAGGTCTCAATTGATTGATTTTATTTACAAATACGAGTAAATTCGCCTCTTAATATGGAAATAAATCAGGTCAAATATATACACATATATTGTCTTTGATTGATTCTTTCCATAGGAGTAAATTGACCTCTTATTATGGAAATAAATCAGGTCAAATATATACATATATATTATTCTTGATTGATTCTTTCCATAAGAGTAAATTGGCATCTCTTTATGGAAATAAATTGTGTCAAGATATATATTTATATATATGTATATAAAAGCACATATTTATAAATATTTTTCTGGCCCCAGGATAATTTGGTTGGGCCTGCGTTCATGGGTTGGCGCAATTTGATGGTTCGTCTGGCCAATTGAGTGGGCTCACCTTCTTTTGGTCTAGCCCATACCTTTTAAATGATTGAACTCAAATTTCAGCGAGCCCAATATTTATTTCTAGGCTTTTGACCAATTTAATTAAGATTATTTAGTTAACTCAATTAATTGAACAGCGATTAAGCAACGACGAAATTTTAGTGTCTACAACCCCCACAAAGACAACCGCGTTACACTACTCACTAGAACACTCAACATCCCATATAAGCGCTTGGCGAGCTGCGTGGAACCGAGCAACTGGTTTCCACGGGCCAATCAAAGTTAACGCTCAGCAAGAAATAACCGCACAATCTGTCCAAATATGATTCCACAAAATAAGCAACATCATCATTAATCATGCATAAGTGAGAGTACAACCATGTGCACAAGATCTACTAAGGACTTTTTGGATTATAATGACCTTGGTTAGAACAAAGAGGGAACTGCAAAATCAGGTGACGGCCTATAGAAGCGCAAGGTTAACTACCCTAACTGGCCGCACCTGTCATGTCTAACTACCTGTCAATGCGCCCATCGGCGCCACCCAAACCAAGTCCACAAAATAAAACCCATCATCCATGACAGTTATATTACAAACCAAATGAAAGACGGACATAAGTACCACATAAAATAACAAATACTCTAAACATGAAATGACACCTCCAACCATCATTACTATCTACCCTCAAGCCAGCTCCACGCAACACGAGTGCCTCAGTTCAATCCGACTCATCCCCGCCATCATCATCAGCGAAGTCGTCACTGACCTCCAACTCGGGCAACTGCAGAGGAACATATGGAGCCGTGGTCGAACCCTCAATTCGCCCCGACAGCCACTCCTGCCTGTGATCCATTTGCTGCTGAGTTCTTGCAATCTGTCGCACCTCCCTATTGACCTTCTGCTGACTCCGGATGGTGGATTTCAATGTTTTGCAAAGTCTTGAGTAGCGTTTCTTTTCCTTCTTTTCTTTTTCTTTTGTTTAGTGTCTTCCAAACTAACACATGCAGGTTGATTTGTCCAAGTTGGGGGATCGCTTCTCCACTTACTTCTATCTTGTGTTGTTCGCTAGTTCAAGGTGATCTCTTTCCTCTTTCTTTACTTATGTCCTTATCTTTTAGTGTTTGTGCAATCAATGAGGACATTGCTTTATTCAAGTTGGGGGGAGGGATTACTTTTCTATTTTAAAAAATGCTTGACCAAATCCTAGACCTAAATTAATGGGTTGCCCCAAGCGTAGGGCTGAGACCGGTGTAGCACAATACCCGGTAAGACCGGAATCGAATCCACAGGGACGGTGGAGAATGCTTAACTAAAAACTCGGGTTGTGAGATTTAACACGGCTCTTAGGTAGCCACCCCTTGTAATTAGATGGGAGAATTAACTAAACTAAAGAAAATTTGGTTTTTCTTAAATTATTTAAAAGAAAGTACGGTCGTAGGGTTCATAACACCAGTGACCAGGTCCGGACATTTCCGCTCCATTCAGTGTTCGAAAGAAAACATTAGATTTTAGAGAGATAAAGATACCCTGAAAGATGCGAATCCTCGCGGTCGCCATTACCCAAGTACAGCGAAGAACGAGTTTTGGTCCCCCGTTCCCCGCGTTACAAGGACCCCAACAAAGCCCAGATTCGTCCAACGAAAGTTATTTAATAACCTAAAATTGCTTTTCATGGCGCACGGAGCTTAACTTCCCTAAAAAACACATTGCTTCACAAATTCCCACAGCAGTACGACACTCATGGCGCACGGAGCTTAACTTCCCCCCAAACTTCAATCCAACCCAACACCGGTTTCCTAGGTTAGACACGGGAACTGACTCAGACTGGTTTAAGATGGGTCAAGGGAACTCGTATGTTGTTTAATCATGCAAAGATTGCCTTGTTTCATCCCCTATACACGTTATCCACTCTCACAAATGCATGAAAAATAACTGGTCTCTTAATTGCAGAACAAAAGCCTACTATTTTATGCGATTGCAGACAGGAAGACAAAGAACATGAGAATGTTATTCGGAATACACTATTATCAATGTGGGGACACTTATTCATATGCTTGACAGTGCATTATGTTCAATTAGATAGCCAAATATATGCATGAATTCAAGTTAAACTGGCATACTGAATTAGCTAGATCTCATTTGCTCGATGATATTTACAAGATGCATAACACCCGTATCCCCAAAAACCTACCTAGCAACGCAATGCAAGTATGTACAAAGTACACCCTCCCCCCAACTAGAAGCATGCTATGTCCCCAGAGCATGGAGACACACAAAATAAAATAACAAGGGGAAGAACTGGACCTCTCGGTGGCAGCCAACCACCATGACCTCGGCCGATATATGAGGGATTTTGGGGACTCTCTCCGTGCACCCTGCAAAATACATCAGTCCAGCCCGGCACGTGGTATCCGGGCGTACACAGAGAAAACAAAATAGCAATAAAAGAGGGTACACCACCACTTTCTTCACGTGAAAGGCACGGGTACTACTTTTCTCCCTAATTTTCTCACTTAAATTTGTGTAGAGAAGGTCATCGTAACAATCCCGGGTAAGTCATGACTCAACAGGTTAAATCACTCAAGGTTTTTCCTTAAAGAAATCAGAGCCAATCGTCTTTTATGACTATCCGAGACACGGCAATAAGATTGTTAGAAACCCAGATACACAAATTTAAGGCTAGAAATTAGGTGGCTATACCGGACCATAGTTTTTTTTTTTTTTTTTTTTTAGCTACGAAAATTAAAAACAGGCATGAAAATACAAATCGCCCTTACTAACCAGAGCTGGGCACACGATCCTTATTTTAATAGCGGCGTGCGAAGCTATAAATACCCAAGTCAATGATGGGTACCCCTATTGCTAGGAGTCGGGACAACACTCAATGAAGAGCATGGTACGCGTGAGCTACCCGTCAAAACATGACCCAACGGCTAGACAACGGAAGTATCCAAGTAAACTGGATCAACTAAGTCCTCCTCAGGTTCACCTACGTCTATTCTGTCCAAAAATGGTTTAAGACGCTGCCCATTAACTTTGAAAGTATGATTATGCTTAGGATCGCAGACATCTATAGAACCGTTCGGGTAAACCTGATGGACTATATACGGCCCATCCCAGCGAGACCTCAACTTACCAGGAAACAAGTGAATGCGCGAATTATACAGTAAGACTTTCTGCCCAACACTAAAGGTTTTGCGCTGAATATTCCTATCATGGTACGCCTTAACCTTAGCTTTATAAATGCTAGTAATTTCATACGCATCATTCCTAATTTCCTCAAGCTCACACAGCTGAAGCTTCCTATGGGCACCTGCCTCTGGCAAACTTGCGTTCACCGTCTGAATGGCCCAATGGGCCTTATGCTCCATCTCCACGGGCAGGTGACAGGCCTTACTGTAAACAAGCCAATAAGGTGAAGCACCCAACACGGTCTTGTAAGTAGTGCGGTAGGCCCACAACGCATCAATCAGCCGCAGGGACCAATCCTTCCTACTCGGGTTTACCAATTTCTCTAAGATCCCCTTCATTTCTCGATTTGCCAGCTCAGCCTGGCCATTGGTCTGACGGTGATAGGTCGTAGACACCTTGTGGGAGATGTCATACTTCCTCATCAACGCCTCAAAGGACCGATTACAAAAGTGGGTGCCCTGATCAGAGATAATGGCACGTGGCATGCCAAATCGCGATAAAACATTACTTTTCAAAAACTCAAGCACCACCTTTGAATCACTGGTCCTAGTGGGAATCGCCTCTACCCACTTTGACACATAATCCACCACCAAGAGGATGTACTCAAAACCATGTGACACCGGAAATGGGCCCATAAAATCAATGCCCCAACAATCAAAGACCTCCAACACATAAATATTGTGGAGGGGCATCATATTTCGCGGGCCGACTTTGCCTAACTTTTAGCACCGGTCACAAGACTTACAAAAAACGTACGCATCCTTAAACAGACTTGGCCAAAAGAAGCCACACTGTAAAACATTGGCGGTGGTTTTCTTGGCGGAAAAATGACCGCCACACGCCTCTGAATGACAAAACTCTAAAATTCCCCTCTGATCAACCTCGGGGACACAACGGCGCACTATCTGGTCCGCGCAGTACTTAAACACATATGGATCATCAAAAATATACTGCCGGACCTCTCTTAAGAATCACTGCTTTTCAGGTGTAGTCCAATGGGGTGGAATCTGCCCAGTCACCAAATAATTGGTTATATCCGCAAACCACAGGCACGTACTAGCAGCGAACAACTGCTCGTCAGGAAAAGTATCTGCGATAGGAAGATGAGAGGTGGGATCCTCAAACTCCAGACGAGACAGATGATTGGCCACTACATTCTCCACCCCTTTCTTATCCTTAATGATGAGGTGAAATTCTTGCAGCAAAAGAATCCACCGGATAAGGCGAGCCTTCGCATCCTGCTTGGTCATCAAATACCTCAAGGCCGCATGATCGGTATACACCACAATCTGCGAACCCACCAAGTAGGACCGGAACTTATCTAAGGCAAACACCACCGCTAACAATTCCTTCTCAGTGGTGGTGTAGTTAAGTTATGCCTCATTCAGCGTCTTGCTCGCATAATAAATGACACAGGGATCTTTCCCTCGCCTCTGACCTAAAACCGCTCCGACTGCATGGTCGGATGCGTCACACATCAGCTCAAATGGCAAACTCCAATCTGGGGGCTGAACGATTGGCGAGTAGTGAGACTCCGCTTCAACTTCTGAAAGGCCTCCTCACAAGCGTCGGACCACACAAAGGGTGTGTCTTTCGCTAACAGCTGACACAATGGCCGGGAGATGGCGCTGAAATCCTTAATAAATCGCCGGTAAAATCCGGCGTGACCTAGAAAAGACCGGACATCCTTGACAGTTTTAGGAGTGGGAAGATTCGCAATTAAGTCTATCTTCGCCTTGTCCACCTCAATACCCTTAGATGAGACAATATGCCCCAAAACAATTCCTTGGGTCACCATGAAGTGGCACTTCTCCCAATTCAGCACAAGTCGCTTCTCCTCGCACCTAGTCAGGACTTTTCCTAAGTTCTCGAGACATCCGTCAAACGAATCCCCAAAAACTGAAAAGTCATCCATGAATACCTCCATAATCTTCTCTACCATATCGCTGAAAATTCCCATCATACACCTTGAAAAGGTGCCGGGAGCATTACACAAGCCAAAAGGCATGCGACGGTAGGCAAAAGTACCATATGGGCACGTGAATGTGGTCTTTTCCTGGTCGTCCATGGCTACCTCAATCTGATTGTAGCCAGAGTATCCATCCAGGAAACAATAGAACGCTCTGCCCGCAACTCTCTCCAAAATTTGATCAATAAATGGGAGGGGAAAATGATCCTTCCGGGTGCTCGCGTTGAGCTTCCGGTAGTCAATGCAAACACGTCACCTGGTCTGCACACGGGTTGGCACTAACTCACCCTCCTCATTCCTCACAACAGTCACTCCTGCCTTCTTAGGCACAACCTGAACGGGACTTACCCACTCACTGTGGGCAATCGGGTAAATGATACCCGCATCTAACAATTTAAGCACCTCCGCCCGAACCACCTCCTTCATATTGGGGTTCAGACGCCGCTGAGGTTGCCTAGAAGGCTTCACATCCTCAACCAGAAAAATGTGGTGTGTACACACCGTAGGACTAATACCCTGTAAATCAGCTATCGTCCAGCCAATTGCCCCTATATGCTCTCTCAGCAGGGCAAGTAATTTAGCCTCATGATCTGCCTCCAGGGAGGAGGAGATCACCACTGGAAACGTATCATTTCCTTTAAGGAAGGCATATTTCAATGTATCCGGCAGAGGTTTCAACTCAGGTTTCGGTGGCTGGACCGATGATGGGAGAGCTTTAGATAATGGGGCGCCCAGCGGTTCGAGAACTGGGTCCCAAACGGTGCCACATACATCCTTAACTGCTAGCATCTCCATCAAACTCCCGACCTCTAGAGAATCTAAAAATAACGCCTCTTTGGCGGTCAGTGCTATCTCCAGAGAATCCTTGTACAAAATATTTTCGACATGCTCTTGCACCAGCATGTCGATCAGACTCACTTCATAGACCTCCTCATCATCCTCTACTCGGCTATCCACATTGTAAACATTCACCTCCATCTTCAAGTCCCCAAATGATAATTGGACTTGTCCAGGTCCAAAACAATGAAATCTACGGGGAACAGAAACTCCCCAACTTGAATTAACACATCCTCCACTATCCCCTTAGGAGTTCTCACACTCCGGTTAGCCAGCTGTAGCGTGACCGGTGTGGCTTGAAGATCGCCTAAGCCTAATCTCAAGTATACCGAATATGGGAGCAAATTGACACTTGCTCCCAAATCCAACAAGGCCTTCTCAAAACTCTGGCCCATAATAGCTATAGGGATGGTGGGACAACCTGGATCTTTCCGCTTAATCGGAATATCAGCTTGGAGAATGGAGCTCACTTGCTCCGTCAGAAGCACGTTGTACTGACTCTTAGTTCTCCGTTTCGATGTGCACAGCTCTTTCAGCACCTTAGCAAACTGAGGAATAGCGTCAATGGCTTCCATTAAAGAGATAGGAAACAATCTGGAAGTTCACATTGACGTTCGGTTTGGCCACCAAGCGATGGGGATATGGGCCGTTCAAAAAAATTAAAAACGATGGGGATATGGTGCAACGGGTGGCAAAGGAGTCGTGGGGGCCGCAGGTTCGGGCACCACCACCTCAGGTGACTCTGATTCTCTCTCTTCCTCAGTACACTTCCCCACGTCAGGGACAACTACTGGTGTAGCGACCGGCTCTGGAGGTGGAACCGGTTTTTGCTTCAGAGGAATAGTCTTATCAATCACCTTCCCACTTCTGAGAGTGGTGATCGCTTTTGCTTCCTCCGAACTGGGGTTTGAATTACTTGGGCCTGAACCATCTCCCAGAAAATTAGTACCGACAGCATTGGCGTGAGGTTGAGAGGGAAATCTTCCCCTCTCCTGTTGGGTTTGCCCAACTGCTGCCGTCAACTGAGTCAATTGAGACCTAATGTCTCTTATGGCTTGTTTAGTCTGCTCAGTAAAGCTTAGTTGAGAATGCATGAGAGCCTTCAACATCTCATCAGTCTGCCTATCTCTAGTAGGATGATTTATGCCTGGGGGTGGTCCAGAAAATCAAGGACCGAACCCCTGTTGCTTCTGCGAGGGATAACGGTATTGGGACATTTGGCCTTGAGGAGGCTGGTATGGTTGCATCTGTTGCTGAGGTGGTGCCTGGGGTGGCACTGGTACTTTAGGATCTCTCCAACTTAGGGCTGGGTGATGAGCCCAGCAAGGATTATAGGTGTTTGAGAACGGATCCCAATGTTGGTTCACCGCATTCACCTCAGCCCGGTTACTTTGGTATGCCTCCTTAACAATTTGAAAAGCGAGGCAAGCAGTCACTGAATGCCCCAGACACTCACAAAGCGCCACACTTCCTCAACTCTCACATCATTCACCTGTTGGACTTGCTTCAGCTGCAAGTCCTCCATTTGCTTGGACAGTTTGTCCAGCTGAGTCTGGACAGTGTGTTCTCTCACACTAAGGGGGAAAATACCGGACCCACTGGACCCTGTGCAGCTATGGCCCTGTCAACGAGGTCGGAAGGTTCCCAACTTCGATGTTTTTCGGCCAACTCCTCTAGGAAATCCCATGCCTCATCCGGGGCCTTATCTAGGAAATCTCCCTCTCTACAGAGATACTCAGTCTGCTGGGCCGTCGCAATATTTAGGCCCGGCTGGAAAAATGTCACCAACTGGTGTTTCTCATACCCGTGGAGGGGTAAAGACAACAACAAGTCCTTAAACCTCTCCCAGCACCTCAAAAATGACTCGCTCTCTTTTTTCCTAAATGACTGGATTTGGCGAGTCAAGTGCTGTGACTTGCTTTCTGAGAAATATTTCCTATTGAACAGCTCCCTCACAGCTGCCCATGTCGTGAGAGATCGCTACTTTTGCATTCTGAGCCACTTATCCTCACTATCCTTCAAAGAAGCGGGAAAAACTTAAGACAAGCGTTTTCCCACTGGGTAGTGGTGGCTAGGCTGCGCACCAATCCCTCAAAATGGCGGACATGTTCATATGGGTCCTCATTTTCTCTCCCGTAAAAGAGAGGAAGGGCATTGTTGGTTCCCGGTTTCACTGTGAAAGCGTTGCGTGCCTCCACAGACTCAGTTGGCAAAACTATTGGGCTGAGAGGACGGGATGCATATAATCTCGCATAGTTTTCTGTTCCGCCATCGGTGGCTCAATCTCTAAGTCAACAACAAGGTTGTCTATTGCTATAGGCTCAACACTTCCTCAACTACAGGGGATTTCAAGTAACGAAGGGATGCTCAATAGCTAATAGTGTTATCCCTGTACTACTTAGATTTCAGAGGCGATTGCTTTCCTACAATTGAGGATCGCTTGCCTCTACCTATGGTGAATTAAACGAATTAAAAGAAAGAAAATAAAAACTCTAACTACCCGAATTCTTAACACCTCTTGCCGTCCCCGGCAACGGCGCCAAAAATGCTTGACCAAATCCTAGACCTAAATTAATGGGTTGCCCCAAGCGTAGGGCTAAGACCGGTGTAGCACAATACCCGGTAAGACCAGAATCGAATCCACAGGGACGGTGGAGAATGCTTAACTAAAAACTCGGGTTGTGAGATTTAACACGGCTCTTAGGTAGCCACCCCTTGTAATTAGATGGGAGAATTAACTAAACTAAAGAAAATTTGGTTTTTCTTAAATTATTTAAAAGAAAGTACGGTCGTAGGGTTCATAACACCAGTGACCAGGTCTGGACATTTCCGCTCCATTCAGTGTTCCAAAGAAAACATTAAATTTTAGAGAGATAAAGATACCCCGAAAAATGCGAATCCTTCCTGTCCCCATTACCCAGGTACAGCGAAGAACGAGTTTTGGTCCCCTGTTCCCCGCGTTACAAGGGCTCCAACAAAGCCCAGATTCGTCCAACGAAAGTTGTTTAATAACCTAAAATTGCTTTTCCGTTTATAATGTGAAAAATGGGAGCGAGAACATACCCAACCCTGGCCACGGTGTGTTAATCACCTCGCGACCATACTTGATAGGCGCGTGGAAAGCTTGCTTGCGAGGGCCTAAGTAGGGGGTTTTTAGCATGTTAGACGTGCGTTTTGAGCTTTATTTTCCAATTAATATGTGCACGTGGGATTTTTGGGGTTGGAAGTGATTTACAGGTAGTTGATGGGCGAAAAGGTGATTTTGATGCATTGGAAGGGCATGCACGTTTACCGGAGGGCTAAGTCAATGGTCAACCAAGAAGTCGATGGTCAACGCACGAACGTGGCGAAGCGGTAGCGCTACTGGGAAACTGCTGTAGCGCTACCGAGGTGTTATGAAGGGTCACTGAACGGCATCGTTTTGGCTTTGCGCGGTGGATTATTCTGAATTTCGTTTGATTTTCGTGAGGATGATTAGGTTTTAATATAAATACTAAAGTTTTTACCAAGCTAGGGTTCGACAGTTCTTTCCTAGATTCTAAGCTTTCAAGTTTTCGGCTGGAGAATTGAGATCTTCATTAGATGTTTTGCTTTTGAATCCAATTTCCAGATTTCCAGTGTTTCAACTGCTTACGGTTTGATAATTAAGTTCGAGTTCTATTTCCTTTGCAATTGAGGTACTGTTTTCTATTGCTTTTCATATTTTATTTCAAAGCATGTTTAGATCTAAGATTAGTTTGATCTCTGCAATCTTGACAAGCATGTGTGAGTAGTCGTATTGAGTGCGGCCGCGGGACGGAGGTGTCCCGTGGCTAGGCTGATGTATATTCCACCTCGGTGCCGAATCACTTTAATTGATGCGCAGTTTCTGAATACGGAATTTTTCTAGCAAACAAAACCCGGGCATCGCCCATTCTAAATTGCGCAGGAATTGGTGACAAGTGGTGTGCACTTGTTAGGAACTATTTCCATATTTTTAAACCTATTAATTAAATCATTGTGGCCCGAGTGAATGTGAATCAGACTAGTTGCGGGCACTGTAGTGCCCACGGTTGTGCTCTCCTGTTTAATTCAGAGTTCAGTAGTTAAATTAGTTCAATTTAGATAATTAAGTAAACCAATTGAGCAAGGGGTGGCTACCTGAGAGCCAGTTACAAACATAGAGCTGACATAGTTTGAGTGAAACACCGAAGACCGTCTCTGTGGTTCGACTCCGGTACTTCCGGATTTATTGTGCTACACCGGTCGATAGTCCTACGCTTGGGACGAAATTCTAAGTGAATTATTAATCACCCGAACGGTCAAGCATTTTTGGCGCCGTTGCCCGGGACGGTAACGTGTGTTCAAACGGTGTTAGTTTAGTGTTTGTTTAATTTGTAGTTGAGTCATCATAGGTAGAGATAAGCAAGTTGTACGTAAGCCTGATCCTCTTTATTACCGTGATCGTACTAATCGCTTGGTTAGGATAGAGAACAGGTCGAGTCAGTCAGAGTCTTCAAATTCCTTTTCAGAGTCAGTAGAGAGTCGGTCGGAGTCCATTCCCATTAGTGGACTCTACATAGATTTACCTGTCGAGTCAGTTAATTTTAATAATCCGCTTTATCAGTCAGAGTCAGAGTCAGTCTCCGAACCAGAATCTTTTGAAATGGGAGACCAGCAGGTAGTTCAACAACCGTCGTTGAGGCAGCACTTGAATCCCGAGAGGACCACTCCTCCCGGGCCGATAGTGTTTCCTCGAGAGACACAGGAGGCACGCAATGCCTTCACTGTAAAACCTGGTGTCCTGAATAGCCTCCCTAACTTCTATGGGAGAGAGTCTGATGATCCGTACGAACATGTGCGGACGTTTGAGGGGTTAGTGCGCAACCTGGCGTCTACTACCCAATACGACAATGCCTGCCTCAAGCTGTTTGAGGCAACTTTAAAAGATGGCGCACTTAGATGGTTCAGAATGCAAAAGCCTCAGTCCTTCACCACATGGGCGCATGTGCGTGACGCGTTTTACAGAAAATATTTTTCTGAGGCTAAAACTAATAGTTTAAGGCGTCAAATCCAAGGCTTTAGGCAAGAGAGGGGAGAGTCTTTTGTGAAGGCATGGGAGCGTTTCAAAGATTTGCTCCTAAGAATGCCACACCCTGGTTTTGAGAAGATACAGTTGGTCGAATTCTTTCACCTGGGTCTCAACGCTGAGACAATCCAGCACATAGAGTATTCGTGTAAAGGGGACGACTTCTTGTCCAAAACTGCGGATGAGGGTTGGGATTTTCTGGATGACCTAGCAGATAGGCAGAGGGCGTTAGAACCCTCTGATTTTGATCGGTCCGGACCTTCTGGGTCCAATGTTATCCCCGTCACCATACGTGACCAGCGACTCCAGGCCCAGGTTGAAAAGATGGCTCAGAAGCTAGAGGAATTAGAAGTTAGGCAGACTCGTCCAGTGCATGAGGTCAGTATAGAGGAAGTCTGTGTGTGGTGTGAGTGTAAGGGGCACATTGCAACTGCATGCCCCGGATTTTTAGCTGCTAAGGGAGCGAGTCAGAATAATCAGGAAGAGGTAAATGCTGTGAGGAATTGGGACCCATACTCAAATACGTATAACCCGGGATGGAGAGATCACCCCAACCTTGGGTGGTCAGACCCTAGACCCGCAGGTGGAGGTCAAGCGCAACTCCTTGCGCCGCCTCCCAATGCAGGCTTTCATCGTCCCAAGCAACCAGGCCCCTCGGGGCCAAGTCATCCCATATAACTACCGATCCACGGCTGGTAGGGGCATCCATCCACTAGTGGTCCTCCCCTCAGTTATTCCTGAGATGACCGCGCGTGATCATAAGTTAGAGGATAATGTCAATTCCCGATGCAATCACAGATGACATTTCAAATCAAAACAAGGCAAAGAAATAGGAGCCCTTACAACCCCGATGTCACAACTCATTGCGGTTGTCGGTCAACTGCGGCGGAGAGGGTAGATTTCCCGGCTCGGGGTAGCTCGGCGGGTGCCCATTACTTAGGACATCCTACAGGTCCTAATACTCGAGTCGAAATCGGGAGGAGGCTAAGTCGATCACCATTCTCCTGGAGTGGGAAATCGATTGGTAAGACCATTCGGACAAAGCAAAAACGGTTCCACCCTTGGAGCCGGTGGATGCACCGAGAGCAACTCTGATATTGTCAATGTCCCTAGGAAGGAGGTAGAGGAGAGTGAGGAGTCACCTAAGGTGGTGGTGCCTCTTTGTTGCGGCCCCCACGACTCCAACGCTGCCAGCAGTGCCATTAGCTCCATTTCCCCAAAGGTTGGCGGTGAACCCTAAGCAGAGTACGAATCATAAGATGTTAGAACTTTTTAAGAGGGTGCAGTTCCCTATTACTTTGATGGAGGCGATTGAGTCTTTTCCCCAGTGTGCGAAGGTTCTCAAGGACCTCTTGCACAACAAAGCGCAAGAGTCGAACAACGTGGTTTTGACCGAGGTAGTGAGCTCCATTTTTCAAACTGAGATTCCTGCCAAGTGCAAGGATCCAGGGTGTCCCACCATCCCTATAGATATCGCAGGCTAGACATTCGATAAAGCATTGTTGGACTTGGGGGCGAGTGTTAATTTATTCCCTTATTCCGCATACTTAAGACTGGGCCTAGGCAATCTGAGAGCTTCTCTTCACGCTGCAGGTTGGCGGATCGAGTGTGAGAGTACCAAAGGGTGTGGTGGAGGATGTGATGATTAAGGTAGGTGAGTTCCAATTCCTGCAGATTTTTATTGTCCTAGACACCTGCTCAAATCCCGAGGTTCTAGAAAAGACTCCCATCATTTTAGGTCGTCCTTTTTTAGCCACCTCCAATGCTGTTATGAATTGCAAAACTGGCAAGGTCCAGTTATCTGTTGGCAAGGAGAAAATGGAGGTGGATGTCTATAGTGTTAGTACTTTGGGTGAGGATGATGAGGAGGTAGGAAGTCTGTTAGGGATGTTAAATGTTGAGGAGAGTGTGGAGGTTGAGTATAGTTTGAAGCCTTCTAGGCAGCCTCAGCGGCACTTGAATCCCCATATGAAAGAGGTGGTTCGGGCTGAGGTTGTGAAGCATTTAGATGCAGGCTGAGTAGGCTTTTTCAGCCATGTTTTGACGGGTAGCTCACGCGTACCATGCTTTTAACTAAGTGTGGACCCGACTCCTAGCGATTAGGGGTACCCATCATTGACTTGGGTGTTTATAGCTTCGCACGCCGCTATTAAAATAAGGATCGTGTGCCCAGCTCCGGTTAGTAAGGGCAATGTATGCATATTTGTGTTTGTTTTTGTTTTTTTTGGATTTCGAAAAAATTTCTGATGGTCTTGTATAGCCACCCACTCTTCCATTCAAGTTGGGGGATGGGGAGAAAAGTATGACACGTGAGACTGCGTGAAGGTCTGGTGGTGTTCTTTATTTGTTTTCTTTCTTATTGTAGCCCGGCTTTCACGAGCGGGCAGTACTGACGTCATTTGTTGCCTAGTAGGTAGTTGGTTCTTCAGTCTTTTGCAGGACGAGCATGCTACCACACCAGCCTTGGTAGTTTGGGCCTCTCCGTCGGAGTGAGTGCGGCATTCAGGAGCCTCGAGCAGGGGTGCCACGGACAGTGGCAGTTGTTAGTCCTATAAAGCTTCGGCGTGGCCCTGTGTGACTAGCTGTGGACCTCTTTAGGTCCGAAGGAGCGGATTCTGGAAGCAGTTCCGATGACGAAACGCAACAGTGATGGCAAATTCCCCATATATCGGCCGGGGTCATGATGGTTGGCTGCCATTCGTCGGTCCATTTCTTTCCCTTATATTCTCTTTTGCTGTTTTGTCTTCATGCTCTGAGGGCAGAGCAATTTTCAAGTTGGGAGAAGGGGTGTACTTTGTACACGTTTATTTTTGTTTTGAGCGTTGTTAGTCGGTTAGGTTCATTTTTTTTAAATTTTTGGTTAATTTTTTTAGTGTGGGGATACGATTGTTATGCTTGTTTGTATGGGTTAGGTGAGCATGCTAGATTCTTGTCTCATTGTTTGCCTGTTTAACTTGTTCACATGCATATATCTGGCATCCCTGTTTGAGTATTTTCCCCACCATAAGCAAGTTTGAGTAGGTGTTTCCACCGTGTGCACAGTATGTCCTTAAAGCATCCCATGTTTCATTGTTCTTCACTTTCCGCACTTGCACAAAATAGTAGGCGTTTGTACCACATATCATAGTTTAAATATTTTGCATGCATGTGTGAGAGTTGGTGACGTGCTTAGGGGATGAAACAAGGCCATTTTCGCATGATTAAACCACTATATGAGTCCCTTTGGTCCCATTTTAAACCAGTCCATGTCAGTTCCTGTGTCAAATCTAGGGAACCGGTGTTAGGGTGGAATTCATTTGGTGGTCCAGCTCTGTGCGCATTTTAGAGGCCTCGAATCATTGGAATAAGGAGCATCGTCGTTTTGGAAGAATACAAATGTCGCTTTTGGGTGCCATGTCTTTGGTTTTAAAAAAAAAAAAAAAAAAAACCTTTGTTCCAGTCAAAAACCCCGCCTTAAACCTAGCCCTAAATCGTCTTGGATCAATAAACCCAATTTCTAACCATCCATAAACTATTTTCCCTTAATAAAAGAAAAGAGAGAGTAAATCATAGTAGCCGCTCAAGGAAGAAAAGAAAAGAAAGAAGAAAAAAAAAAGAAAAAAAAAAGAAGAAAAAACGCAGTCAAGATTGAGGGGTACCATCCGATTTTTCCCCACTCTCTCTCTCTCTCCACCTCATCATTCTCATTTTCCCTCTTCCTTCTTCTCCATTCAACCTTAACCTCTAAACCTTCCAAACCTAAACTCACCAAAGTTATGGAACCCTAAGAGGCAAACTGAGCTGGAATTGAGCTATGATACCAGGTCTGGACATTTCCGCTCCATTCAGTGTTCCAAAGAAAACATTAAATTTTAGAGAGATAAAGATACCCCGAAAAATGCGAATCCTTCCTGTCCCCATTACCCAGGTACAGCGAAGAACGAGTTTTGGTCCCCTGTTCCCCGCGTTACAAGGGCTCCAACAAAGCCCAGATTCGTCCAACGAAAGTTGTTTAATAACCTAAAATTGCTTTTCCGTTTATAATGTGAAAAATGGGAGCGAGAACATACCCAACCCTGGCCACGGTGTGTTAATCACCTCGCGACCATACCTATGCGACTACTCACTCATATTAGCTTGAACAAATAACAAGATTCTGAAACAAAACATGCTTTTATACTAAAATATGGATTAAAACAAGAGATTCGAGAACAAATCACGGACAAACTCCCGTAAACTGAGATTAACGTAGACTAAAAAGAAAGTTACCGGAACAATACTTGAATCTTCGAAACAAAACTTCAAAACTCCAATGAAAAGATCTCCGAAAAGTAGAATCTCCCCGAGAAATAAAAGGCTGCTAATTGGAAAAAGAAACAAAGTTCGGAACCCTAATTCCTCCCAAAAACGAAGTATTTATGTTTTTCCCCGAAGTCAAACACGTGGCAAGACAACCGGCTAATTTTAAGCCACTCGGTATCGATACAGGTAAATGCTTGTATCGATACCTACACCTTCTGTTCGCCCACTGACGCCTCGGTATCGATACGGCTATTCATCCATGCGCGCCTCGGTCATCAAATTGACTTTTCAGCTTGCTCGCTCGTCCTTACTTGGGTCCCACCGGTTCCCAATATGCCCGATGTCCTGTGTCCACTTTACGTGCTCCTCCGGCCCGTTTCCTACAAATCAAACATAACAATACCAAACAAAAGATAACACCGCATCAAGTGGAAAATGGAATAAATCGCGCCTCTAATGCGCTAATTCGCCCTACTTATGCGCTTATATCTGTGACATTGCGCGCCTATCAAACACTTTAATCATTACATAATTATGTATGACTCACATGGCCCTCCATAAAAAGACGGGGAGTTATGCCGCCCAGAGGGATCTCGATCTGGGGCTACTCTCTTGATATTTTTGAGGCTCCTCAAGTGCTCTTCATAAACTTTTCAGATGCTCTGTGAACAGGGCCGGCCCAAGGGTAAACCCCGCAAGCCCCCGGGCTTAGGCAACCCACGGGCTGGGGCAACCAAAATAAAGAAAACAATTCTTGAAAGTTAGATATATAGTTTCCCTCTAGAGCAGAAAGCTGGCACTTGGTACGGTGGCAATTGGATGATGTATGTCCCCTCACGCATGAACGAGGGTTCGACTCCCCACGCACTCTCCTCTTTCTAGTAATTTTTTGACTTTGTCTTTTTTTCCTTTATTTCTCCATTTTTAATAGTTTTGGCTCTTTTGGTTTTTCTTTCGGTCCATTATATTTCAAAAGTTACATTACTAAATTATCCCCATGGTGGGATTTCAAAAAACAAAAAACAAAAAATCCACCGGGTTTATTATTTTTTTTCACACATGTTCAACTATGAAGCAAACATTTTTTATTGTTTTTTTTTTTAAGAACTCTTACAATCATATCTTTTTAAGTTAATCTAAGTTCAAATTGATAAAAAAAAAATTAACTTTAGAGTTGTTTTGTATTTCGGGATGGTTCTACTAGAATAATAGACAAAGATCACGCTAGAACATTTAAAAATATCAAAGTTTTAAGAAAAACGTGATAAAGAAATGTGGGATGGATTTTTAATCGCACTCTGTTAATAAAACTGTGATACGTAATATTTTTTTATCACTGTTTTCATAAAACTGTAATTATAATTATATATTTTAATCGCATTTAGTTTGGAAACGTGACAAAATGTATTACTTATTTAAATATGTTTTGTTAGAAGAGTGATCGAATCAATTTTGTTTATTTTAACCACGCTTCCTTCACAGACTTGGTAAATACAACCACGTATTTTAATCACATTTTGTTTGTAAACGTGATAAATTTAGTTCTTATTTTAACTACGTTTTGTTAGAAGCGTGATATAATCTATTTTGTTTGTTTTAACCACACTTCCTTAACAGACGTGATAAATACAATTAATTATGTATTTTATCACATTTTGTCTGTAAATGTGATAAAATATAGTGCTTGTTTTAATTACGTTTTCTCATTTGAAAAACGTGATAAAATAAAGTCTTTCATGAAAATGAGAAATTAAACGGGCCTTTTCTCATTTCAAAAAGTTTGCAACTTATAAGAACATAATTTCCACGAAGTAACAATAATTTAATTGGTTTTGTTGATGACTATGTAATACTTGGAAACCATAATGAGAAGTAACAATGATTTAGCAAGGTTGTTAGTGTTATTAATTTTGCTACGAGTCTTCTCTTATTCGTCCATCCGTTCTTTTCGTATAATCGTATTAGTCTTTACTCTGTTAGAAAAATCTTTTCAATCAATGTGAGCTTGACTTTAATAGAAAAAATCTTTCAATCAATGGCCATGCTACTAGGACTCCATAAAACGAGAAAAAAAAACTTTGAAAAATCACCGGTGGATATGAGAGAATATATGAGAAGAGTCTTTGCCTCATCTTTCCGTGTTGGTGACTCCATAAAACGAAAAAGACTTTGAAAAATCACTAGTCAATATCAGAGAAGAGTCTTTACCCCATCTTTCCGTGTTAGTGACTCCATAAAACTAAAAAGACTTTGAAAAATTACTGGTCAATATATACAGAGAATAGATGGGAAGAGTCTTTGCCTCATCTTTCCGTGTTGGTTCCGTTGCGATATCATTGTCAGCTTGGCTGGTTAAAAAAATCTTGCGATCATTCATGGCATGTTCTTTGCACTCCATAAAGCAAGCCAAGACTTGGAAAAGTCATTTGTCATTATCAATGAATAGACATGAAGAGTATTTCGCTCATCTTTCCGTCTCCATTTTGTGTTTTATAGTAAGGTGGGCCTGAGTCATTAAAAAATCTTGCAATCACGGATGGCCTTATTCCTAAGATGCCCGGGCTTGGGAAAGTCACGTGTCATTATCAGAGAATATAGAACCACTAGAAAAATCTTGCAATGAAACTCCATAAAGTAGCGTAGACTTGGCAAAGTCACTTGCAATTATTTATTAGCGAATTTCATTTCTATCTCCAAAGATTTTAGTGTATAACATTAACTTGGAACTTGCCTCACAGAAAAATCTCGCAGTTGAGTATTTATTTACTACTATGGATATGGCACTTCAACACCTTAATCATTACATGATTTTAGTATTACTATATGAAATTTTTTCCAAAATTTATAAATGACTCCATTTGAATTGATGGCGACACCACACTGGATAAATGACAAGATGGTATGGCTTAGTAGTATAGTTGAGCATCTCCTCCATGAGGACTCAAACTCCGGGCTTATCCCTTAGAAGGAAGAGCAATGAACGAACCACACTCTCCTAAAAATTAAGGCTTTAGTATACACAATTAAAAGAAGAAAAAAAAAATCTAAGGACCACTCTCGCCTCTATATATTCTCTTCCACTGCTCCGAGCTTTTACTCACTTTCTATTCAATCTTTGTCGGTGTCACCACTCACCAGTCGGCCTTGGTAAATATTACGGAGTATCTTGTTTCGATTGATCTTATTTACATTTTCAATAGTTTATTGAAACTCTAATTTAACCACAAATACTATTCTAGGTTTTGGTTTGTTGTTGATGTAGAAAGAACTTTTTCGGGCTTTGAAATATGTGAAGAGTAGGTTGTTTAATCGAATAAGAGATCAGTAGTTGAATGATATATAGCTTAGTCGCATATATTGAAAATGAAGTATTTGACGCTATCGGCATAGAGACTATGATGCAACGATTCCAAAACAGGAAACTAAGTTGAATAATGGAATTCAATCGAGAACTGAAAAAAAAATAAGAATAAAAATAAAAATAAAAAAATAATAAGACAATCATCAATGGGTCGGAAAGAAAATTCCACAACAAAATTCCTATCTTCAAGGTCACCCAAACTTTGCAACAGCTAAATTTTTACTAGGAAATTATATGTCTGGATTTGGTTTACGTAAGATTGTGACAAATTATTGGGCCAAGGTAATTTGTTGGGGTTGTAAATTTATTTGGTTTGTGGAGGTGACCGGGGTCGCATCCACGGCACGGTAATGGGTGAAGATGAGGGTGGTGACATATCATTGATGTCCTTCATTTTAACGGTTTTCATGGATGGTGTTAGGGATTGAGACTAAATCAACACACATTTTAAACGTTGAGACGAAATTGGACAAATTTTAGATTGGGGACGAAATTGGCCACTCCTATTACATTGGGGACTATAAAAGTAAATAAGCCGGCCATGCTCCTAAGACTCCATAAAGCAGAAAAGAATGGACAAGTCACATGTCATTATCAGAGAATGGAACTCGTTAGAAAAATCTTGCAATCAGACTCCACAGAGCAAAAATAGACTTGGATTCTACTGGGAACCCCAGTGCCTGTAGTACCCATTGGTTGTCGTGCAGCCCCAAAAAATAACGTGGTTTTGGAGGCTAGTACTTGATACTATGTCCTTCAAGCAAATCTGTCTTCCCACACGAATGCTCACGTGATACCCAAATGATTGCTTTCAAGGATACAACGATTATCTACGAGTGGAAGAAGCACTCCAATACACTCGAACAGCGAACGCAAACTTATGTTGTACTTTCTCAATAAAATGATATGTAGTATGCGGTTGTGTGTGAAAACGTCCCATTAATGGGAAGGACAAAAATCTAATTATTTATAATGCACTAGGTGACTATTCAAACTAATAGATGTGGCTGTTCGGAAGAAATCGAGAAGTGTTGGTTCATACAGAAGGGATACCCAAATGTGGACACAACTTATGGGTGGGCCTCTTTGCTGTTTCAAACTTTTCCCTGTAAGAGGAATATAGCCTTTTAGTCCAAACCGAGCCCAAATTATTAATCGTGGCTCCAACCAATATGGGCTTGAGGTTTTTTCTCCCATACATGAACCAATATTCATGTAGTCATTTCAATTTGGAGTGAACTCCTCATTCAAACTTACGGAGTAATTGATTTTAGTCAATCGGATGTTCGACACTTCGATATTTATCTCCTCACTGACATGAACACAATGATATGCAAGTCCATCGTCTAAATAGATGTGTGGGGACCCACTCGAAACATAACTAAGAACATGCTAAAATCTAAATTTTTCTAACAAGACTAGAAATGATAAAGGTATTTTGCTGGAAAGTAAACGTAAACTACTTTAATGGAAAGTAAATTGATAGAAGAAGCGCTGGGTTTTGCTAGCGTTGGAACCCTTTCTTAGTCTTGCAAACTTGTATTTATAGGCTTTAAGATGTGATCATTGGCCTTTCCGCCCATTTGGCTAAGATGCTGCCATGTGTTCCACTGCTTTCCCGCTTTCATGAAAGATCGTCAAGTGTCCCATATTGCCAAATTTCCCTCCATTGTCGCAGTTTTTAGTGGTTACTGGAAGTTACATTCCTCCCCACTTCCTCTTTGCAAGGGAATTGAAATCATGGGATAATGGAGCCAGTTTGGATTTAAATAAATGGTCTTCTTGATTCTAGAAGCCAACTCCCAGCAATAACCTCCCCCATTACGTGGCTTTTCTAAATTATGAGGCCATTTTAACCAAGTCAAATGGCCCTCAAGAATACAATTCCCAAAACATTGGCCTTAACTGCCATTCTCCGGATTACCATGGACCAAAAATTGGGCCTAAACCAATAAAATTAATTCGGCTCATTTAATTTCTAAAATCTATTTAGCCCAATTCGGTCCAAAACATGGGGCTTTTGACCCTTTTAATTTTCTGCAAAATTTTGGTATAAACAGTTTATTTGGGACAAAATAGGAATTTCACACGATTATGCATTATCCGACTCCTCCTATCCGAGCAATTTTAGTGCCAGGTAGGCACCACGTATCCATACCCGAGCACCCATCTCGGTCGTCCAAAACACTTTTTGAACGGTCCGGATTTAAAAGACGAAAAGAGAGAGAGAGAGAGAGTAAATCTAGGCCATCCAAATGTGTTTTTGATGGTCAGATTGGGTGCTCGGGCACGAACATGTAATGCCCACCCATTACCCAATTTTTTTTCCTCATATCCATTTATACAACAACAATAACAACAAAACAAAACAAAACAAAATTAACTTTCAATCTCCTTTCTAAAATACTCCTCCAACTATATCCACCTCTTTATTTCCTCTTATTATATCCACATTCTTCCCCAAAAACATATCCCGCTAATAAAGGGGCGGTGGTAATGTAGTTCAAGCAAAAATAAAATTGGTCCATATCTCTTTCTTTTGTCTTGGACAGGTTTGTTCGAAGCACTCTTTCTGTGGAACTAACACCCCCTTTGGAACACTCTTTCTGTGGAACTAACACCCCCTTTGGATTGTGAGATTTTTAGAGAAAAGAAAGGGGATGGAGAGGAAGCCGGTTCTTTCCCACGTTTGGATGGTTAGTTAGGTGGGAGAGGGTGGGAGGAGGGAGGGAGAGTGGAACCCCTTGAACTCCCTATTCCATTTCTCACCAATATTGGCGTGATTCCGTGAGAAACGGAACGTCGGCTGCACGTGCGGTCCATCCCGTCATCGAATCGTCATCGTATTTGCACTGTTGGCTTTGTCTCGTCGAGCCAAAGCCGGATTTGTGATCAAAACTAATTTTTGAGGTCACTGGAGATGGTAGAGGTCACCGGAATGGGAGGGAGAGAGAGTGATTTCTCAAAGGTTTGTTTGGATGAGAGGTGAGAAAACCCACCCCTTTATTTTTTTTCTCACTAGTAAGGGAGATCGCTTCCCTTTCTTCTCTTTTCTCCTCTCAGCAGCCAAAGGGCCGTAATCGCTAGTGAATATGGGAGGAACGGAGCAGTTGGAGGAAAAGGGATCTCCAGACGTGGGAATGGCAGTTGTAGATGTGATTTTACTGCTCCGTCCCTACAGCTTTTATCCACGGGAGTTGAATTCTTTGTAGTACAGTAAAAATTAGGTTTTGAATTGGGCAATTTCGGAAAAAGCAAAAGTCCATACAGCTTCATAGTAGAATAGAAGAACTAAGCCTCGCAATTCCAATTCCATGATTCTCCAGATTCAAAGCACTAGAAAAGAACAAAAAGATTTGAAGAAGTAGAACAAGATGCAGCACCAAATATTCGACTAACCGTTATTTTCACAACAGTGCCCATCAAATCCCTCCTCCTCTCTACTAGCGTCTGCAAATCTTGGTACGCTTTCATCACACACCTGACGTTTGTCACCGCTCACCCCCAACCGACCCCGATTGGCATCCTACACCCATTCTTTTAAATATCGGCCGATACGTACCGTATCGGCCGGTTCGTACCGGTATTTTGAGCTTCTGATACGGATACACACCGATATAGCGGTGTGACTTAAAAATCGGCCTCCGGTTCAGACGTATCGGCCGAGACGGCAATGGAAAACAGAGAAGAAAGAGGGCGATGAATGATGGCTGAATTGATGGGTTCCATGGTGATTTCGAGAAGAAAGAGGGGCGAGACAAGGAACCCAACTTCAATCGCTGATTCCACGTCCAACTTCTCCATTGCAAGGAGTGAATAGCGTTTAGGATTTTGAGAGAGAGATGAGAACCCAAGGTCGATCTCTAATTCCATTGCAAGGTCGATCTCTGATTCCACGTCGAACGTCTCCGATGCAAGGAGCGAATGGCGTTGAGGATTTTCAGAGGGAGAGAGAGAAGAGATTGAGACGGAAAGAGGAGACTTTTGTGGAAGGCTGGAGTAGAACAAATGTATACATGGGAGAGAGAGAGAGCACACAGTTCTGAAAGGGTTTTGAAAGGAGTGCTTGGTCCCAATTGAGACACGTAACCTTCTCTTGGGAAAACACCCTACTCTGATATTTCAAAAAAAAGGAAGAAAATATGCAAGTAGGCAAAGACTAGTAGAGGCAGGAAAAATTATTCACTGTAAACTTTGTTTTACATGGAATTTTAAAGTATATTTATTTTATAAACAGAGACCAAGGAAAATAATAAGGCCTCGTTTGGGTGAATTGAACACTGTGTTCGGAACACTTCTCCAAAATGTTTTTTTGGAGTTAAAGGTTAAAAGGCCAGTGGGTCAGTTTGGGGGACCCAATATTCCGTAAATCACCCAGTTTTTGACCAACAATGACTGGGCTAGTGGTTTTGTAGGTATTATTAAATTTTTTTTCCATCGACAGAAAATTTGACCAACAACGACGGTCATGATGGGTCGAGTGAGGTGATTATGTCTGGGTTTTGGTGGGGCCAATGGTACCTGACTTGCTGACAATGAAACAACTTTATATTTAAATAATGGATAATGACTTCGAAAGTCATGCGTGGGGGTGGGGGTGGACCCCATGCTCCGAAAATTTTTTGGCTGAAAAGCCAACCGAACACAGTGGAAAAAACTGGATTTTTAGTTTTTTTGGTTTTGTCATTATTCAATTTTTTTTAGTTTTTAGTTTTAAAGAAGTAAAAAATAAAATTATAAAAACTTATGTTGTAAGATAGTCTAACTAATGGAGTATATGACAAATTTGTAAGATAGTCTAACTAATGGAGTATATGACAAATTAAGCTAATGAGGCAAAAAAACTTGTAACATAAAGTTTTGTATGAGTTGCTAATGATTTTAAAATTCACTACGAGACGGCGATTCCGACGTATCGCCGATATGTCCCGATACCGATCTTCCGCGCTGAAGGAAGAGGAGGTATACTCGCTCCGTTCGATAATGAATCCTTCCTTGCGTAGAATTGATTGCTAAGCACCAATACCATGTTATGGCCTATAACAACTCCGGGAAGTTTTGAGCACGAGGTTGTTCAAAAGCTTATATATACATGCGCGGTACAGGCATTATGTATGGGAGCGCGCAAAAAGTGGCCTGTTTCGTTTCCCTTTAGTTTTAGTTTTAGTTTTGATGGCGACATCATCATTTTCCTCATTTCTCTCTATCTCTCTTACTCATTACACCTGCTGACACATGCAACTATTAGATTGTAAAAAGTAACTACTCCCTCCATCCCATATTATTTGTCCCCTTTTTTACTTTTCCACGTCCCAAATTGTTTGTCCACTTTAGAAAATCAAAGTACAAATTGCTATAATTTTTTCTTTTACCGTCTTTCAACACTTGGAATGACTTGTCTAATTTGGAGGGAAGGGCATATTTTTGGAAAGTTTAAAATTTCGAAGTGTTATGATTGTGCTCCCTAATAAGTTGGATTCCCAAAAATGGAAAAACAAGTTAGGACGGAGGGAGTATTATAATCAATTGTAGAGAAAAACTATGTTGAAAAATGTTAATTTACTAAGTTTTAATACGAAAACAAAAATTAAAATTACCAAATTTTTAGATAGATACGTTGGTTAGCAAATGAGTGATTTTGGATAGTGAAATGGTGGAGGAAGAAAAGGAAGTGTGAGACAAGTGGTGGGCAATAAATGACGAAGGTGGACAAGCAATAAATTAATGAGGCATGTGGAGATTAATGAGGATGTGGAGAAGGACAAAAAGTCTCCAAAAATCTCAACACACTCACATAACACATGTGTGTGAGTCTGCTGACACACTGTGAAATGTGTGCAGGCTCAACACAGCATGTGAGTGTGTTGGAGACTTGTTAGAGCTGATTGTTGTACATCTATCATTTTTTGTGGATAAGTGGGAGGGTGGAGAAAGAAGGGAGTAAAATGAGACAACTGGAGAAGCGTTTTGTTGATTTCCTTGAAGAAAAAAAAGGAGCGAGTTCCATGTGGGGTACACCTCTTTAGTTTATAGCTAAGCACCGACACCTCTAAGGGCTAGCCGTATCGCAGTGTCCGGACACGAGGACACGGCGGGACACGTGTCTGGACACGCCACGTGGAGGGGGACACGACTAAATTTATTTTTTTTGGGGGCACACGGCTGGGACTCGAGGGGACACGACATGGGTCAAAATGAATTTTTTTAATTTTTTCTGGGGTAAATTCATAATTACTCAAAAGTTTGGGAATAAAACTGCAATTTTACACTATATATTGTTCTGTTTGTCTTTTCTTGAAAAATATATATTTATAAGTAAATATATATGCATGTGGTGTGTCTCCCGCCATGTCCGTGTCTCCATTTTTTTAGAGTGCTCGGATCAGCTTACATACATCTCAACTAATTTCCGAGAGAGATAAGAGAATTAGAGCAACAAACCTTTGAGTGACAGCGACAGAACAAACAAGAGAAGAGAACGATGGGAGAACCCCACATTTCTCGGACAAAAACAACAGAATTACAAAAAGAGAAAAGTTATAGGCATCAACACTTGTACACTTGTACTATCAATTTTAACAAATTTCTCACATGGGGAAGGTAGGGCCCACATATTGGTGGCGGGATCCACAAACTCCATGTGAGAAAGTTTGTATAATTGTTTTTTTTTTAACGGAGAGTTTGTATAATTGTTAGTACACATGTTTGTGGTTGTAGCATCCTTGTTACGAAAATTAGAGCCATGTGTTCTTTATTGAGTTATGAGAGAATATTCTAGCATATTGCACACCATAGTGTTGTCATTACAATCTTTTGATGGGGTCAATTGTCAACCCATAATTTTTTCAGCATACTTCTAGCCACAAAAAATAAAAATAAAAATTCCCATGGGGTCGCCTGACCCCACAATTGTAAGCATGCTGTCGCCCCTGGTTATAACTATTCATCAGCAATGTTGGCAGGATAGTTGCATTAACAATATCTTGTATTACACAGCCATGTGTATTCTCCTCATCAGATAATTTATCTGTTGATTATTTTTTATGATAATACAACACATTAATTATTATGTAATTGATTATTTTTTATGATCCAAAATGATCTCGAAACTATTTCCTATTCTTTTCTTTCAAGGTCTCCTATGGAATACACATAAGTTTGGCAGAAGAAATGAAAATGAAGGTCCTTGGAGTCATATTTATTTTTCATGACTAATTAGAAATAGGGAATAAATATTACAGTGCGTTTTGGACCATGATTGTGGAAGTTGAAATTCAGTTCGTTATATTCATAGTTGTTAAGAACGTATTATACAAGATAATTATCTTGCGATTTTTATCCTGATATCGTCTCCTTGAACAAATTATACGTATCCTGCCCCGTATCCCTTTTGTATAGAAATCTCACGATACGATGACGTATCCTAAAAAACCTGGAGGCTCGAAGCTTATTTTAATAATCAAAACCGAAACACATTCTAAGTCGTTTGATCTAATTATTGCGACTTTCAAATCATTCAAAGGAAATCCAACATCAATTCATTATTATTCGAATAGAAAAAAGAACTATACTTCTATCATGTTTTGCATAAATCATATATAGGCTATTCTTTTGTTTCCATGACTTAGGCAATTGAAAGCCTCAATGTGGTAGATTCCAAGCCTTGAGATTTTGCATCCTAAATTTTTGTATTTATGTATGTGCAATAGATTTTTGGTTTGTTATTAGGTATTACAATTCTTTAGTTGTATCTTGCGATACACGATCATCCTATCCTGATACGAGTCATGAAATGGAAACAACTATAAACAATACTTGTATTATACTGACTATTGCATGGGGTCCATGGGTTCGTCCACATGGGATAATAATTAGCACGAGTCCTAAGTGGATTCTACTATATATAGAGATAAGTAAGTGTTATCTCTATCACCTACTTATCTCATCTATAAACTAGCGGATGCCCGTGCCTGAAGGCACGACACAACGCGTTTTGAACGCGATGTGTTTAAATTATCCTTCTCTACTTTTGACCTCCCTGCCAACGAAGCCGACTTCTCTGAGAAGTCTTTTTTCAAATAAAATTGAAAGAGAGATAATCTAACAAATTACGGTAGCACAGATAAGACATCAGAGAGAACCTGATTATACAATTAGCTAGAGTAAGCTGAAAAAGCAACCGTACACCTTTCCCATATAAAGAGGGGCTGCGTTTTCTATAGTTATACAACTAACTACAGCTGTATCAATGGTTTTTGTCACTGCATTCCAGAGCAGCTACAGAGTTGGAGCATTTTTTATGCAGCTTCATATATATCCCCATCTTCAAAACCTAGTGTGTCAAAAAATGAACATCAAAGTATTAACCTATCCCAAAAATGAAAATTAATACAGATATCAAAAAGTTCAATTCATTCTCAAAGAGAGTGACCTGACCAAGAGTAAAACACCATTTTTTTTTAGAATAAAAAAGTACAGATTAACCGCAAAAAGTACACTTTACCCAAAATATATCCCTAAGGCTCACCCAAGAATATACACTACAAACAAAAGCATTTTTGAGCAATAAATTGAAAGGCGCCCACAAACTTTTCAACATATTGATGCGACCATAAGAAAGATAAAGTTACGACTCCCGTAACGAAATAGAAGGTCCAATTGAATACTTACATGGGGTTCTCATCTAGCATTAGCAAGAACTATCAAACTTGGCTTCTAAATCACAGAATTCTCGTTCATCACGAATACTGACAGCAATTTTTTTTGTTGAAGAAGTCCAACCTATGCATTTAAAGTGAATTGAAATGATTAAAAGAAAACTTAAAGGAAGAATTGAATATGAAAAGAGTGAAGGAAGAGTTAATTACAGTTGCCCTTAAATCTCTGTCGACCTGTTCATAGGAGTATATAGGGATTTCAAACACTGAGCTCCCTTATTATATAGATGATTCAGTCATATACTAAACCTATGTAAAGAGCCATCAGCAACTACAGATATCAAGTTGCTCTGTGTAAAGCGCATTAGCAACTCTGGTTGAAGTAAAAGTAGTGGCAACAACAGCAAACATAGAGACTATTGCAGTAGCAGTAGAGACTATCTCTACTGTAGAAAACATGGAAGCATAAAAACAACTCAAGGGAACATGTCTATTCTATGTTAACATTCAAAGGGCTGTAACTGCAAGCTCACTCATCACTGTTAGGCAAAGAGTTATCCAGAAGTTTGCGATCGTCTTCAATGATGATGTTGGAATCAAATCATGAATCAAATAGTGATCTTTGAAAATTATCCCAACAAAAATGCAACTTAACCCTGGAAATTCGCAGTCAAATAAAATGGATATGACATCGAGTCACACTCAACATGATCAACACCTTTACGGTAATGGAAAAAGAGTATTAACTTTTTTTGCTGTGGCTAGAAAAGGGTTAGTAAATTAAATTAGAGGATCAAGCTTTATCCTATATTAAAAAGTCAAATCTGATATAACTACCAGAAAAGCATTTTTGGACTTTGTTAGCACAAAATACAAAAGTTCATTCTCATTCAGTCTCATTAGTACTCATGGTCCCATAATACCTCAAAATCTTATTAAACTAACACCTCCCAATGACATATACACATGCTTTTTATTGGACAGGTGAAGAAAGATGGGGTACTGTAAGAATTAGAAAGCTAGCACCAAACCAAGGGCCTACAAATAGAAATGTTTCAGTCACTTCGAGCACATAAAAAGATCAGTAAATAGCCGACACACGTAGTAAAAGGGGAAAAGTGAATGTGTCTCCCGATGAAGCCTAAAACATGAGGTGCCAAAACCATGTCTCTTACGCTCATATCAGTTAAATGAAAGCAATATTAGTGAAATGAAAACACCAAGCAGAGTTAAGAGGCCAGAAAAAAATGTAAGACTACTCAAGGTGATAGATGAAGCCGGACACTACATCATTGTCCTCTATTTGGACAATTCCACTTGCACATTACAGTCCAACAACCTCAGGACTGAAAATAGATCTCCAGTTATTCAGTTTTTTGTCAGTGCAAAGGCCAGAGGGGAAAACATACCTCGTGGTTGGTGGAACTGCGAGTGTCGCATGGAGTTATAGGGGAGGGAGGGAAGTTTGAGATCTGACATTCTAGCAATCGCTGAAATCATAAACCTGCTAAACGAATTCATACTCTCAAAAACTCATTAATGAACTTAACTAAGCAAAAATATTGAGAAAAAAAATGTGGACTTCAGGCCCTGTAAACAATAGTAATCCCCCCTATAAATAGTTGCGAGCGAGCAATAAGCGCTACTAAGAGATTCTTGAGAAAAAAAAGTTTCCACAATAAAAAACCAAAAGTCATAGTAGGAGATACATTTTTCAGTGTTGAAGCTTCTTCCAAAAGTTCCAATTCTAAAAAATCCAAGTCGCAATAGGGGATACACTTTTCAGTTTTGAAGATGCAGCCAGCAACCAAAATGAATGCATTGCTCAAAGTCATGGCATCAATGATCATTAAAGAAGAGATATAATAACTCCAAATTCTCCAATCACATTTCATTTGTGAAAGTTCAAACTTTGCCACCCCTGAGGCAAACATATAAATCAATTGGCCAGCTTGTCTCTTCCAAAAGATTACAGATTTTTTAGCATTCGTAAAACTACCACCGAATGGACTTCAGAGAGCAAAACTACCACCGAATGGATTTTCACTATAAGCCTTGTTTCAGCAACTTGAAATGTTTATTTCAGAATTGACAAACAAAATTTTCAGCATTTAGACATCCAAATCAAAATTGAATCACAGTTCGTATAATTCGTAGATACAAAAAACAATCACAGTTGGTATAATTCGTACGCATTTTCAGCATTGTAAAGGTTCACACTTTTCAATGGTTCAAACCTTTCAAACATCCAAATCAAAATTGAATCACAGTTCGTATAATTCGTAGACACAAATAGCAATCACAGTTCGTATAATTCGTACGCATTTTCAGCATTGTAAAGGTTCACACGTTTCAATGGTTCAAACCTTTCATCGAACAGTTGGTGTGCTCAAATAACGGGAGATAGACAGAGGGGGAGAGAGTAGTTAATCATCAGTCATCAGGCTTACCGATTTTCGTCGAGTCCAACTTCAAGTGTGTCGTGCCTTGGCATCCATCAACGAAATGCCTCAGTTAACTGATTGCGGTATCTGCTCCAAAAACTCAATGTTGATGGGAAGTAACTGTGGGAGAGAGCGAAAAATGTTTACACAGAGAGTATCCATGGGTTCTGTCGACGGCAATGGAGAACCGGCAGTGGAGGAAAGTGGAGAACGTGGGTGAGTCAAAGAGAGGGAGAGAGTGAACCGGCAGTGGAGGAACTGGAGTACGTGGGTGGGAGAGTAAAACGTGGAATTGGTTGTGTAGTTAAAAGGGGAAGGCATCAACGGTGGGTACTGACTCAATACCCAAGGGCCAAATCTCAACCTTTAAGGAGTTGTCTTGCAATCTGAGCCCTTGAATTAAGATCCAAAGGTCGAAAATATAGGGATTTCAAACACTGAGCTCCCTTATTATATAGATACCCATTGCTTTGTATAGAAAAATACATCAGTCATATTTTTCTACACGTCAAGTACTACATATAATCTCTCCCTCTCCTAGTTCTCTCTAGGGCACCATTAAAGAACCCTAGGGATTTGAAACGTGTGAAGATAAGTGGAGAGCTCTAGTAGCCGCTCCATCAGCGTGAAAGGTTAAACATAGTGCAGGACGTACGTGTTGGTAGGAGCTCGTAAAGCAAGCTATTCGATCCTTTATATTTGGTGTAATCCGCAACTGGTATTTTGTATTACCTATATTATTTTCCTACAGTGGTATCAGAGCCGTCGTTGCTTGTTTTCACTCTTTATACGCATTAGCAATTGATTAACGAGTATGTTTTTTCATAAATTACGTAGAAAGAAGGAATTGTTTATTAGCTTCCAAACAGTTCAATGGACGCATGATTTGGAACATAAAACTAAGTTTTTTTTTTGTTTTCTGTGAATAAGATCTAAATAGTAAATGGATCACATGACTTATATTGAAATAGATATGTGCTGTTATATAATTTATGATTGGGTCTGTAATCGATCCAAGCACTCCGCTAATTACTGTGGAAGCAAGTAGTGGCTTAGAACCAGCCGTGCGCTGCCTAGTGTAATATGACTTGTCACATATATGCTTGTAGGTCTCCGCACTAGATTATTCCTATTGTGTTTTGTACTTCACACGTTTCTGGCTAAGTGTCAATCTGATGCTTTCTTGGTTCAAGAAAACACAAAAAGGCCAGTGAAAGCAAAGTGTATCTAATATCTATAAGCGCACACGGTGGATTGCTGTATGTCCGCGATTCCGTGTGTGGAGAGGAGTCTGACGACGGATCATTCGTAATATGTTTACATGATCGGTCCTAGTCTTTAGAACACTTAATCTATATAATAAGGGAGCTCAGTGTTTGAATTTCCTATATTTTAAACCGTTGGATCTGAATCAAGGGTTCAGATTTGCAAGAGAAGTACTTTAAAGGATGAGATTTGGTATGTGTCTGTAGACTCAAAATCCACCGTCGGATGGTTCTCCTTTTAACTGCCCAAAACCACCCCACGGTCCCCACCCCATTTTACTCTCCCTCCCTCTGTAACCCACGTTCCCCACTTCTCCTTCCCTCACGCTCTCATCAAACTCAATAGGACCTCTCTCTTCCCTTTTCCGTCTTCCCTCTTCCCTCTTCCGTCTACCTAAAACTGTGCTCTGCTCTGGTATTGTTATTTGGCTTTCTGCAATTTTAAATGGGTTTCAATTTTGCACTTCAAATTGGGCATTTCTTAAATTCCTCATGTTCCTTGATGGCAAACGGGGACAAAGATCATAACCCGTCTGAAAATTGGGACTTTCCGGGTCAACGGCTCTCACCGATTACGAAACCTATCCAACTTCCGCATCACGGCCAAACTCTCGAATTTGTGAAATTCGGTCAGAATTTTCTCCTAATTGGATGTTCTGCAGTTACGCACAGGTCACTCTTGGTTTTTTTGCTTTTATGCGTGCTTGGAATTGGTCCTTATTTGTTTGGTTTGTGTAATTGCATCTACACCAGATTGATGGCCACAAACTTAAATCCGCTACTGAAATAACTACAGTGGCATTATTGAATTGGTTATGCTCCTCTTTTCAAATTTAGCCTTCTAATGTTCAGACATATAGGAGAGAAGTATTGCGGGGGTTGTCTTTCCGATAGTTATTTGTCTTTGTGAACTTCCTGTTGAATTGATATAGTTAGTGTCCTTGCACTATTACTCGCCTTCCACGTGTTTGATAAAATGCTCATAGGAAGACACATACGTATCTTTGTCAATCGCATTTTTTGTTTTTGAATCAGTACCAAAAAAAATTGCTACACAAACATCCAATATAGCACACGTACAGATTCCATACGTATCTCGCACCCCGGTCGTGTTGCATCAATGCGGGCTCTCGCCCAAAACAAGATATCCATGTAACACAGATTTTCTCTTATAATACCGCATTCGTCTTTGTTCAGAAAGTTGTCTCCCCATTATTGTGATTGTCTATACGTATGAAATGCAATTCATAACATTTTATTCATCAATGAGTCTTTGATGCACTAATTCATTTGGCAGGTATAAGATTTTGACAATTGCAAGAAATTCAGATTTCATACCACTCTCCCCAAATGATCATCCGATTATCAAAAAACTAAATGGCTGTATATATATTTTCCCACTAAGGTTTCTTAGAATGCAATGAGAATAGTCCCTAAGGAGGACTATGGTGTAGTGTTGTTCGACTTTTGGAATTGTGTTGCTTCTTCATCTATTGCATGTGCTTGGCTTTTCTGATTTGAACACTACTATCTTCATTGAGCCGATATGTTTATAAGAGGCATGGCTTTGGCACCTCATGATTTAGGCATTTTTCCTTTTGAGTGTTCGTGTGTTTGTCATTCACTGATTTATTTATTTTTTGCACAAAGCGACTGTGAAACAATTTTATTTATGTGCCTTTGGTTTTCTGTAAGCTGTTTTTTTTTTTTTTTGGTTATCGTTACCCCATCTTCACCTATATAAAGTCTTTGAGTTTTCCTTTTAGAGAAAAAATTATGGTTGCATGTCTTTCGGAAGTCTTGGGTTTATGAAGGTTTGAGTCTTTTATGAAACTGATACTAATTTGAGCTTGAGAATGAAACTTTGATTAGTCAAAGTTGATAAGTACAAGACCCATCATCAAATAGTAGTGGAAAGCTTTCTTTGGCTTTAGAGTATTAGTTTGAACTTCAAGGGCACACTTGATTATTCATTTTTGGTCATTAGTAATCAATGGATTTTCAACCTTAATGTTATTAAAGTTGTGTTGATCAACTAAAATGATGGAACATTCGAATGTTTGTTATGTGTGCAGTTACTCATTGACGAAATTGTTTTGGATGGGGAAAGATTTTTAACAACTTCGAATTTGTGAGGTTTTATATGTTGCGTTCCGTGCATAAACAAGTTTAACGTTCTTTATTTGTTTGCTCAAGTTAACGAGTCAATTAATACGCTTGGGCAATTGATTTGCATGCTTAATTCTTCAAGCCGTGCCTTCAGTAAATGAGAATGCTTCCTTAATCAAGATACTGCTTAATTTCATTACTTTCGGCTAATCCCTATTTACCTTTTTGAGCACTGCCAATTTTGAGTGAGAATGCTTCCTTGATTAACCTACTTTTTCTGGCAACATTACTTTCGGCTAATCCCTATTTGCCTAATTTAAGCATTTCAAATGTTCGATGAAATGCGTGAACCATTAATTTCACAATTTGCAGTGAAATTGTGGAGACAATATCGCAATCAGCCATCAACGGCATTTAGACGGCCGTTACTGGCCGATTAGATCGAACTCCCTCACACAGCATAGGTGAAGTTGAACTCCACAAATTTTGGTAAGAATAGTTTAAACTCTGAAATAGTGTTTGCATTATGCTTCTCTATTTTCTATTTGTAGAGTTTTTATTCCAGTTGTTCTAAATTAGAAAGCATCATACATCGTTAGTTCATTGAGTATGGTTGAAAGAAAAGGTGTTCTTCAGTAAGATGTAACTTTGGGGTGTAAAATATTCAAGAAAAAGTGTCTATAGGCGAAGAAATCAACTGTGGTGCAGCCAATATGCATTGCTGGCTCCTAATGCACTTTATTTGGCCTGCTTCCCTAAAAAAATGGGTTCAGAATTCAGATACCTATAACTTCAAAAAATAAAATAAAATCTGCCATTTGGTGTAGGATTTGTTCTTTTTCTTAGTAAGTTTCTGGATATGTGAGCTTTTGGCGCTACAAATGGTGTAATTGGAGGTTACGAATCTCTGGCTATGGAGCATATGTATCTCTTTCCATATGCATGCAGATTTTTCTCAAGTCACAGTGCTAAAACTGTAATGGTTAATAGTATCCCTCTATTTTATTTTATTTTATTTTTTATATTTTCTTTTGTTTCCCCTTTGTCTTGCTTGGTCTCATGGAGAACCATGTACGTTTTCCATCGTGTGAACTGGATTTAATGAAGTTATTCTTTCTATACACTCGCCCATAAGAAGAAAGAATGACCGATTTCAATTTTCCGTCTCGATCTTTTTGGTTCTGTTGCAACAAAGTTACATTTCGGAGATAATTTTCATGGTTTTTTGCATTTGAACTACTTTAGCATTAAATTTAATCTACATATATACACACAGAATTAGGCATTAAAGAGTCTGTTGACATGTATTGGAGGAGCTAGCTGGTTTGAAGAATGTGGAACGAAGTTTGGACGAGCTAATTTCATGTGTTGTTCTAATTCTTGAGGCACATAGGCAAATCTCAACCACGGCCGATGGATTTGTGAATTTCTGGAATGGCAGAGGTTGATCAGTTGATGCCTGAAGGTAGGGTTTCCTTATTTTCTCCATGTACTCTTTTATATCCCTCAGCTTTGTCTTTGTGAAAAAACTGTATTTCTTTTATTTCTGTGTCCAAAATGTTGTGTCCTACAATTACCTATTCCCTATCAATTCGGTTTGTCATCAATTTATTGCATGAACTGCAATTTGCAGTAGTTATTTCTGTTCTATATTCTGCTTTGTTTGGTTTCTAGCAAAAAACGTGAAAGAAATTAGCAAATGTTGATGTCCCAAAGGGTTTATGAGCATTGTATTGTTCTGAGTTTTAACAGGTGTGAATTTGAGGAGGAATATAGATGTAAGATGGTTTCATGATTAATGGGGTTTTGAATTGTATTGGATTGTAATGTGTTATTTTGGATTAGAGGTCGGAGATAGGTTCAGTGTGCTTGGTACCAAGTTTGGTTTTGTAATGGGTAATATTTATATTGTAAGGTCATGCAATCACCTCACTCTTGGATAATGATGACTTTGTTTATATTATTTGTTTTCTTCATGTGAGACTCATTATTAATGGGGGTGGTAAAAAATAACCACGGGTTTGATTTGGTTATAATCAAAATTTATGGGTGTGTTAACTTCAAGTACGGGCAATGACACTAGCTCGAAGCGGAATTAATTATCGAACTTTTCAATCAAGCACTATTCTCTCTATTTATGCAAACTTTTTGGCCCAAAATATAATTTGATTTCATTTTGTGCTTGCACCTTGCTCATAGTCCTCGAAACAAAATTGAATTTTGATGTTCGAGTCGTGCCTTCAGGCACGGGCATGCGCTAGTTAATATATATTAAGTGATTAGTTAGTTGATCTGTTTATTTCCGAATGTGCATATTATTATTTTAAAAATAAAAAAAAACTTTGTGTTTGGATATACATCCATGACCAGTACATTAGATAATAACAATAACTATGCATTCTGTTTTGTTTTCCGAAGCAGCATCAGATATTATTGTTATTCCTTTTTTTATTATTGTTGATTGGTTCGATATTATATGACAATCCTTCTAATAATTGATCAGTTCAATTCATTTATGCAATATTTGAGTATGTGAATTATTATTGTATTGTGGATGGTGGGATTTGTTCTCCATATTTTATTTTAAATTATATGGATATTTAATTCTATCTCACATTATGGTAGATGATTATTAGCACCTAAAAACGCGAAATTTTCGATTTTGTAATGTGGGAAAGAATTTTATGATCTATAAAATTTAAGAATAAAATATTAAGATATGTGCCTAATTAATTTCTTGTGCAATGAATGTAGTTAAATGGCATCCATGAATATCATTGTTGATCTGAATAAGGGAGAAAAACTCAATGGAACCAACTATGATATCTGGCATAGGAGGTTCAGTACCTTCTCAACGAGCAAGAGTTGCTTGACCACTTGACCAATATCATGGCCCCACCTGAGACGGGGACCACAGCGCAGAATCGCCGTGACCAACAAGCCTATGACGATTGGTGTAAGAAGGACAAAAGTACGTGCTTTACCTTGCTCAGCTGCATGCAGGGATGGCAATCGCGACCGAACCGATGGGTACCCGAACCGAAACCGCTATTTTTACCCGAACCATAACCGAAATATTCCCCGTGGGTATGGGTATGGTATGGGATATGGCCGAACCGAATGGGTATGGTTCGGGTATGGTTTGAGGTCATAACCGAACCGTGACCCGAACCGAACCGTGACCCGAAACGAACCGAAATATGAAATTACATATTTACCCCTAAAATTTATAGTAATTGTGTATGTACCCCTGGCTATATATATACCCTTATTTTATATATACATATTACATAAACCCCTTAGGTATATTTTAAAATTATACTTTACCTCTCGTATATGTGTAAAATATTCATAGGTTAGGTTTTGGTCTCACATTCTGTACATTTTGAGACTCTCTCGACTGATATTTTATATATTATAGTCTTGAGTCTCTTGACTGATATTTGTAGCCTCCTTTTGTTATTTTTTTCATGTTTTTTCAATTTTTTTGAGATAATAAAATATCCTAAACTCAATTTATTCATGTTTTAGTACGGTTTGGGGCGGGGCGGGATGGGTACAATTCGGTTACCCAAATGGGTAGCTATTTTTTCCTTCACAAAATCGGTTACCCGAAATTACCCGAACCCCGAATGGTTAGGTTACGGTTCATCCTCTCCCTTTTCCGAACCGAACCCAAACCGAACCGAAACCCTTTGGGTTTGGGTGCGGATCGGCCAAAACCCGAACCGATCCGCCCCATTGCCATCCCTAGCTGCATGCACGACGACCTTCTTGGTGAATTTGAGAATTTCACAATTGCCAAAGAAATGTGGGATCAATTGCGCCTAAAGTATGGAGGCACATCAGCAACAAGGCTTCGTGCCCTTACATTAAAGTTCAATCAATATGTGATGGACCCAAAGCATACTATGGCTGAGCACCTTAGGGTGATGTCAGCTATTATAAGAGAAATGAAAGCTGCTGGCAATAATCTCACTGATGAGCAATAGATTTTGGCTGTCATCAGATCCCTTCCTGAACCTTTGTGGAAAGATGTGAAATTAGTGCTTACGCACAATGAAGGGATCAAGAATTTTGATGACATCTCTCGGCACCTTGAGCTAGAGGCGGAGCGCGTGGATGCGAACCGCAGTGCTGCACTTGTCGCTAAAGCTGGACAGTGCAAGGGGCACAGGCCCCAGCGCAAAGGACAGCAAAAAGGAGCTAGATAAGGAAGAGCTAAAAATCTGGCCCCAAAAGAAGGCAAAATAACCAAGCGCCACAGAGGCAAGCATGGTGGAAAGGATAAGTCCAAACTTAATTGCTATAATTGTGGACAGAAGGGTCACTTCGCTCAGGAATGTTCTGAGCCCAAGAAGGTAAACCCTAACTCTAGTTCTCTAAATGTTTTTGTTTGCTCACATGTGTTTGTGACTCATTCTCTCCTTGGTTGGATTGTAGATACGGGAGCAACAAAACATGTAGCTAGAGATCGAGCTAGATTTGTAGATTATCATCGGATACCAGTAGGTAGACACTATGTAATAATGGGCAATGGATCACAAGAAGCAGTTTTGGGACTTGGGACCTTCCAGCTTAAGATGTGTTCTGGGCATAATTTACTTCTTCATGATGTCCTTCATGCACCCACTATCCGATGTAATCTAGTTTCAGTTTTAGCATTATTGAAGTTAGGATTTTCTTTTCAGCTTAAGGATAATAGTTTGTCTATTTGTCTTGGAAAAACTTTTTATGGTCATGATAGTTTGCAGAATGATTTCTTTATATTGGATCTTGATTCAAATTTTAATAATTCTGCTATTTATGTTGCATCTTCTTCTACTTCTGATATTGTGTCTAATTCAATAAACTGGCAAGCAAGGCTTGGCCACATAGGCCAAGAAAGAATGGCTAGACTAGCTAGAGAAGGGCCATTGGGCACTCTCACCAAAGTTAGTCTACCTACATGTGAGCCTTGTTTGGCTGGTAAAGCATGCAGAAAGCCTTTTGGTAAGGCTTCTAGGGCTTCTCATTCGTTGGAGCTAGTCCATTCTGACATATGCGGACCAATGAATGTCAAGGCACGACATGGTGCATCCTACTTTATAACATTTATAGATGATTTCTCACGCTTTGGCACAGTATTTCTATTGTCTCACCACTCTGAAGCTTTGAATTGTTTCAAGCGCTTTGTACCAGAGGTTGAGAATCAGAAAGAGAGAAACTTGAAAGTTTTTCGAACTGATAGGGACCGAGAATACTTGTCTGATTAGTTCAAAGTATTATGTGAAGAAAAAGGGATACGCAGACAATTGACGATTCCCAGTACTCCGCAACAAAATGGTGTTGCAGAAAGAAGGAATCAAACTCTTCTTGATATGGTTAGGTCGATGATGGCGCAAGCAAATCTGCCAATTAGTTTCTGGGGAGATGCTCTTTTGACTGCTGCCTACGTCCTTAACAGTGTGCCTTCAAAGTCAGTTTCTTCCACTCCATATGAGTTATGGAATGGCGAAAAGCCTAATTTAGAAGGCTTACGTCCATGGGAAACTGCTGGGTATGTTCACAATACTTCTCATAAACATGGAAAGTTGGGCCCTAGAGCTAATAAATGTGTTTTTATTAGATATTATGAGCACTCTAAGGGATATGTTATGTATGGTGAACACCCTGATGGTGGAATGACTGAAATTGAGTCACGCGATGTGGATTTCCTAGAGGAGGATTTTCCGAGCATTGGTGAGGTTAAGAAGGATCTTAAGCTCTATGAGTTAGAGGAACCACTAGGAGATTTATCTCCATCTCATATGCAAGATGAGGATATGCATCCTCATCAAATAGTTGCTGGAGATAGTGGGAGAGATCCTTCACCTAGTAGGAGTGTACCGCTGAGTGGGAGTGTACCACTAGAAGACTCTCAAGATCCACAGATTCGAAGGAGCCAGCGTGGAACAGTCCCTCGTCGACGCTTTGAGATTGAAGGTGAGTCATTCATGACTGTTTCAGTGGATGTTGATGAGCCAGCTTCTTTTGAAGAAGCTATCAAGTCACCTGCTTCAGATAAATGGATAGTTGCTATGTAGGAAGAGATGAGTTCAATGGCTAAGAATAAAGTTTGGGAGTTAGTTGATCTTCCACCTGGGCGCAAGACTATTGGCAATAAATGGGTCCTAAAGATTAAGCGCAATGCTGATGGGTCAATTGACAAGTATAAGGCCAGACTCGTGGCGAAAGGCTATACCCAACGTGAGGGTATAGATTATGAGGAAACATTCTCCCCAGTTGTGAGATTTGTTTCCATTCCTCATTCTCGCAATCGTTGCACATTTAGATTTGGAATTGTTTCAAATGGACGTTAAAACTGCATTTCTCAATGGAGAACTAGATGAAGAGATCTATATGGATCAACCAATGGGTTTTCAGGTCAAGGGACAAGAGCGCAAGGTTTGCCGCCTAAAACATTCCATTTATGGCCTGAAAAAATCGTCTAGACAATGGTATATTTGGTTTCATCAAGCCATTATTACCATGAGCTTTACGATGATGGAAGAGGACCATTGCGTGTATGTGAAGAAAATTGAGAATAAGTTTCTCATTCTCTCATTATATGTGGACGATATTTTGTTGGCGGGAAATGATTTGGAGTTAATCAAAACCACTCAAGAGTGGCTGTCTTCCACATTTGAGATGAAGGACTTGGGTCAAGCAGATTATGTGCTTGGGGTTAAGATCTCAAGAGATCGTTCTAAGAGACTTCTCAGTTTGTCTCAAGAGAGTTATATAAAGAGAATTTTAGAACGGTTTCGTATGCATTATTCCAAACCCATAGATACTCCAATCGAGAAGGGTCAAATTCTTAGCACTGAGCAAAGTCCTAACACATAAGAAGAAAAGAGGCAAATGGAAAATGTTCCATATGCAAGTGTAGTTGGTAGTCTGATGTATGCTATGTTGTGTACTCGACCCGACATATGTTTCGCAGTTGGGATGGTCAGCCGATATCAAAGTAATCCTGGTACTGCCCATTGGGGTGCAGTTAAGAGAATTTTTCGATACTTGCGAGGAACTGCAGACCTCGCCTTATGTTACCATGGTGGCACCCTTAGATTGGTTGGCTATAGTGACGCAGATGGGTCTGCTGATAGAGATGAGCGTAAGTCTGTGTCTTGCTATGCTTTTATACTTGGAGGAGGAGCCATTTCATGGTGCAACAAGAAGCATCAGTGTATTTCTTTATCCACAATGGAATCAGAATATGTGGCATGCACTACTGCTATTCAAGAAGCGATATGGTTGAGGTGGTTTTTGCAGAGCTTGAGTGTAACGAGTCATCTGGGTGAGGCTGTTGTGCTTCATTGTGATAGCACGACAACGATAGCTTATGCAAGAGATCCAAAGTACCATGGTTGAACCAAGCATATTGACACCCGTCATCACTTCATTCGTGATATCATTGCGCAAGGACAAGTGGTCCTAAAGCATATATCTACCAGCGACATGGTTGCTGATTCTTTGACCAAACCTATTGCTAGAGACATATTTTGTAAACATGTTAGGGATTTGGGTTTACGTAGGATCTGATATGCTTGAATTTGTTGGACACCTTTCAGTATTATATGCATTAATGAGATTTGTTTTTCAATTATTAATATGTAAATTCGTAATATTGTTGATTAGTGCACATATCATATTTAAATTGTCACCAAGTTTTTGATCGACCCTCTCATACGGTGATCGCCTCGGCGCTGAGTTGTGAGCGGGATGAGACACAAATTGATCTTGTGTGATCACCTTGACTCTAATAAAGTGAGCAAGGATTTAAATTTGATAATTATTTGTCGCCTTAGCAAGGGCTAACATGAGACTGAAAGTCGAACATGGAGCTTATCCACACCTCCATGAAGCCTATATGAAGCCAGATATGAGATTCTTGAGAAAGAACTTAAGTTGAACTTGTCTCAGAAACTCAGGTTAGGCGCTTGAGTAGCGTTTGAACCAAGATCTGTATGGTGTTAGAGTGTGACATAACCTAAGTGGGAGCTCCACCATGGCATACAAATCATACTGTATGTACTTTCAGACGACCGTAAAAGGGTGTGAAAGAATAGATCCCTACTTTGTCATTGTGTGAGCCCTTGGACTATGAAAGTCTGTATATAATATACCCTTTGGGACTTAGAACTATGCCATGAAATTAATGCTTGGTGCACTACGCCAAATATTGCTTTTACCGGCGGTAACAAAACGCCGTTAAAGGGTGCTATTACCGGCGGTAATCACAACCCGCCGCAAAAAATAATTTTTCCCACGGTTTTATTACCGCTTAAAACCGCCGGAAAAGGTAACTTTTACCGGCGGTAATCCAAAAAACTGCCGGTAAAAATGTAAATTTTAATATAAATATTTTTATTTCCTAAGTATAACCTGAAACGTTTGGGTGGTCGGGCGGTTAGGTGTCGGGGCTCCACACAAAGGGTCGCGGGTTTGAAACTTGGCGGGACAAATTTTTTTTTCGGAAATAACCATTACCGGCGGTAAAGAAACCGCCGGCAAAAGTCGACTACTATTACCGACGGTAGATTACCGCCGTTTATCTTTTCCCGACGGGCGTTTTGACGGCGGGCGGTTTTTTGCATTTTTACCGCCGGTAATACTTTTCCCGGCGGTTTTGGGACTTTCCGGCGGTTTTCTAATGCCAGGAATAGTCATTTTTCTTGTAGTTGTGTTGCTACTTTAGCATGTTATCCAAGGGCCACGAGCTAAACGGTCTAGCGGAGCATGTCTAGGAAAGCAGTCAAGGTGAGATGGATTGACATGAGTATCTAAGGAAAGATCATTTGATATCACACTAATGATTTGTGGCTCATAGCCCGGGCGATTGCGTCAATGATAGTCTGTTGATACAATCTTTGAGCACAAATGCTTTGAAAGGTCTTGCACGGCTCTGTTATACTACGTGAGGGATTAGAGGTGCAAGATTTGGTGTGGTTAGATGATTTGGGGTATAGACGAGATAGTGGGTGTTATGTTAGTTAGATGGTGGCTTAATATAACACTACCTTTGGTACTTTTCTCGCTTGGTCACACGTTTCATTTTCCCGTATGAAGTTGAGAATAGGATTGGGGAATTCGTTGAATGGGAGATTCAATATATATCCACTGTGTACGAGTGGGAGATGTTGCATGGGGCCCATGGGTGCGTCCACATGGGATAATAATTAGCACGAGTCCTAAGTGGATTCAAGCACTTAAAGTGATAAGTCCTATGTGGACACAATCACTTCAGTGATAGAGATAAGTGTCCTATAGAGATAAGTAAGTGTTATCTCCATCACCTACTTATCTCATCTATAAATACCCATTGCTTTGTATAGAAAAAATACATTTGGCATATTTTTCTACACATCAAGTACTACATATAATCTCTCCCTCTCCTAGTTCTCTCTAGGGCACCATTAAAGAACCCTAGGGATTTGCAACGTGTGAAGATAAGTGGAGGACTCTAGTAGCTGCTCCATCAGCGTGAAAGGTTTAACATAGTGCAGGACGTGCGTGTTGGTAGGGGCTCGTAAAACAAGCTATAATTTTTGTAATCCGCAACAGGTATTTCGTATTACCTATATTATTTTCTTACAGTCCACAATATGATCGTAATCCATCACGGGAGAGATGAATTTTTTGACGATTATGATTCAGACGGCGAATGGGAGGGAGATAGTGATGGTGATGATGGTGATGCGGGTCAAGTAGAGCATGTCAACACGTCTCGTCTGAGTGTGGAAATGATGGGGAATAGGCGGGACCAAATGGCTATGGAAATGTGGGAAGCATATTGATTTTGGGGGATCTTGTTTGTGTCACGACCCAAATCTAGTGCAGCACGTGACCGGCCGGTGACAAAGTCAGCAAGGCCTCAAATTCCATACCATGCTCAGAGCAAACTCATTACAATATATTAAAAGAAGATGCGGAAGCGTTATAAACATACATTCTCCAGAGTCTACTAGGTGTTACAAGCTATAGACATATTACATAATTTACAATGTACTTAACTCAGAAAAGTGAAAAAGACTATCCATATAATACAAGTAATGCTAGCAGCAACACAAAAGCCACACTGCAGTAATTTTGCACGAGCCCTCGAACCCTACTTATTCACATCATCCTGGGGGAGGAAAAATATTTCATAAGCGAATGCTCGTGTGGTACGAAATACCAAGGTTACAGGTTTGACCATGGAAACATTTCCAAATCATATGATTCATCAATTTCGAGAGAGATATAAAAAAAAGGATACATCTTTAACAGCAAAAATCTGTAACAGTTGCTTCCCAAGTTCCCATAGCAGTCCAAGTAGAAGGACTCATTTTTATTTTTCATAGAGAAGCATCAAAATATTTCTACTATCGTTTTTGCCAGCCATAGTAATGGGGAGCGACCCCTGGCCAGAGAAATCGACCGATGATATCGATATCGATCATTTACGGTGCCTGGCTGCACCCCCCGTTATTTCACCTCCTTTTCTAGCTTCTTTTACCGTCCCCTAGAACCCGGGACACCGTCAAACATAACATAGGAAAGCATATTTCAGCAAATCATAGAAGTCATATTTTCAAGTCATATCCACGGTCCAAGTTCAACCTAAATAAAATACACGTGGATAGGCCACTTTCCGATAATCCACAGTTTATCAAAAATAGCACTTTTCATCAAAAGCATGTAATTTACATTTGAAAGCAAGTAGCATTTTGATTCAAATCATTTAAACAAATGCAAGTAACCAGGGTATTGCGTACTCACCCAAAAGTAGCGTTTAGCTTGGCACGCGGCTATCTACTCCACAATACTCACACCTAAGCACAAAATTATACCGATATCAATAAAGAGCCGCGCTCCAGGAATTAATTTAATCAACACTTAACTATGAATTACACATATCCCAACTTGCGGTCCATCCGAAGTTTGCTGAAAAGGGTCTAAATTGCATCTCCAGTGACAACAGTCCATTTGCTATGAAAGCTCTACCATTTCGTTAAACAATAGCTAGGACCTACAAATTGAGTTCCCAGATCTCTAATTCGAGAGCTAAATCGTGCACAACTCGAACCATAGCGGCGAGTCCCAATACCGAAATTTCTGTCGGAAGGTGTACTTTTGCTTTATAGGTGTCCGAGTGGGTTGGGTGATAACTGATACGAGTGTCCGGAGTGGTACGGAGTAGCCGACAGCCGTAGCCGTCGGGATCCTATGCGCTGTGTGTGCTGTCCGTACTTTGTATGTGTGATTTATGAGAGTTCCATTACACTAGTACACCATAATTATGCATAAAATAGCCACTTTATCTAAGTTATAGGAGAGAGAGGTTTACCCAGAAAGTTCACTGAGATTTCCTGGTGAAATCAAACGGAACGGCAAGCGATGGTGTCAGGTTTAAGTTTAGAACACACGTACAGGAGTTTGCCTTCCTTTCCTAAGGGAGTGATATATAGCCTTAAAGCTAATATAATTGTTTGTACCATAATTTTTAAAATTGTACACGTGGCAAATAGGCTGGCTGGGAGCTATTTTTATCTAATTCGGATTTAATTTAATGGCCGAATTATCTATAATTTAGGAGATAAGTTTGTTGCCTAAATTATAGGAAAATGGATTCTATCTAAAATGAGATGATAAAGGCCGAAATTAACATGTGTAAATTATGTTGAGAACATGGGTAGTTATTTTCGGCTAAATAAGGGACACATGTCACTTTCTTATGCATTTTTCAAGAAGACACCGAAGTGGATGCAAAACGTGGGCATAATGGCCTGGCTTCATGGGCGGTTACGTTTGGAAGTTGCAATTGGACCCAGAGTCTATAAATGAAGACCTTCGTGCAACATTGACAAGGTCCAAGCACCAACAAAGCTCACTGCAGCAAGTAAATTTAGTTTATCTCCTAACTCTCAGTTAGTCGATCGATCTTTTCTATGTCTATCTTCTACCTCTTCCCCGTTTCTTATTCTTCTTCTTCTTCTTCTTTCTCTTCTTCTTCTTCTTCTTCTATGTAAACCTTAGTTTTCTTCAATTGTGCAAGTCCTTGTTCAAGGCCCACGAACCGTTGTAACTTTAGTTTCTCTTTTATTCAAGTTTCACATTTGCTTGAAAGAAGTTAGTAGTTTCAGGCGTTTTTCCTTATTTTTATTGGAGATTCACATCTCCTGGCACGCCCTCGCATCTTCTACACCACCAGGTGTTGACCATCTCCGTTTCTCCTGTCCCTGGAGAAATTGGTGGCAACATTTTTTGGCACGCCCGGTGGGACCCATAAAACAGTTGAAGATCATTCCACATGGCAGGAAAAGACAAGAAAGGAGGAGCTAAAGGTACGGGAACTGGTGATGACACAGTTGAAGCCGTAGAAGGTCAGTCCTTCGCGGCATCACAAGAAGATTTGCAGGAAATGGCTGTTGGCATGAGAGACATCATTTTGGAGACAAATGCTGAATTGTCTCAAGGACTCACTGACTCTATTGTTGGTCCTTTGAAGGAGATCAAGGAGTCACAGATGAATCTCACTAAGTCCTTAAAAGACATGATAGTTCTTCTTAACGAAAAACTAACTCCAGTCACTTCTGTGGCAATTGGAAATGGTGCCAACAATGACCAACTCAAAATGTCTGGTCCTCAGGGTTTCGTTTTACCTCATTACCAGGCATCCTCGTCTTCTTCTTAATTCAATCATCAAGGAGAGCAGAAAGATGGTCCAGTCGGTGGAAAGTTGAAGATGGGAGCGACATCTCATCCTGGAACAGGTCCTGGAAGATGGAAGGATCCCAACCTTCTCTTTACTGGTGTTTCCAACGTTGCATCTGCTGAGGGGATACTACCATTTCCTACACCTCATAATTCAGTGCTTCTGAGTAAGGAGCAGGTTATTGAGTACGTCCAAGATCAGTTCGGACCCGCTTTGCAGAAGTTTGGGAGCCCTGTTTACAAAAAGCCTTATAATGAAGCAGTTGATCGAGTGGAATTTCCTAAGGGGTACAAGGTTCCAGACTTCTCCCAATTCTCCAGTGAAGATACCAAGTCAACAATGGAGCATGTGGCAAGCTTCTCCGTTCAGTGTGGAGAAGCAACGAGTAACGAGTTCCTTAGAATGAGGTTATTCCCTAATTCTCTCACTGCCACTGCCTTTACATGGTATATAAATCTTCCAGCTAATTCGGTCCAGTCATGGACCCAATTAGAAGAGTTGTTTCACAAACAGTTCTACAGAACTGAACAAGAGGTTACTTTGGTTGATCTCTCTAGGATTTATCAACTGCCTGGAGAACCAGCCGAGACATACATTACTCGGTTTAAAACCGCTCGCTTTAAGTGTAAAGTGGTTTTGCCTGAGACCGAGTTTGTTCGTCTAGCCCAGAATGGTTTGTGTCTAGAATTACAGAAGAAATTTGTCGATGTGGCTTTCAGGGACTTATTTGAGTTGGCTGCAAGAGCCACTCGTTATGAACAGTTGCTGACAGAAGATCAGGATCACCGCAATGCTTCTAAAGGGACTTATTACAGGGACCCAAATTACCAAGTGGCTATTGCGGAGACAGAAGATAATCCAGAAGTTGCAGTTGCAGAAATTGTTAACCGAAAGCCATACGCCTGTAAAGCTTTCGTCAAAGTTGAACCCACTAAAGCCCAAGGATCCATGGCTTCACCCAAAACAACCAGGGCTTATACGTTTGACATTACGAAAGCAGAAGAAATTTTTGACCAACTCATGGCGGATAAGCTTCTACGTTTTTCTGTTGGTCACAAGATTCCATCTCCTGTTGAGATCAAAGGCAAGGAGTACTGCAAATATCATAACTCTTGGAACCACACCACTGTGAATTGAATCATCTTCAGAAATGCCATCCAGGATAGGATTGATAAAGGGGATTTCAAATTCCCTGAAGCTGCAAAGAAGGGAATGGCGGTTGATCAAGATCCATTCCCTACTAACTTTGGAGCTAATATGGTTCATGTGGACATGAGAGGAGCACCCAGGACTGCTCCAAGACAGAAGATTTCTCTAGGTGCTCCTTCACAAGCTGCCAAAGGAAAGCAGATCCTTCATGACTCTGATAATTCTCCTGATGATCACCCTTCTCCTATAAGGTGGGATCAAGAGGTTATTAGAAGTCGTAGAGGATCTTCTTCTATACCAAAGAAGCCATCTGTCCACTGTTGCTGTGGGTGTGGAAAACCCGAGAAGCCAAAGCGTCTGCAAAGTGTGGTTGTCAAGCGTCCAAGGGAAGAGACTTCATCACTTTCTCCACGTCGTCTTCCTCAGGAGCGTGTTTCTGTGTTTAATCGCTTGCAGCCTACCACTCATGAAGTTCAGAAGCAGATGTCATCCTTAGTCATTATAGCTCCACAAGAGGGTAGACCTAGGATGGTTAAGCCACCTGGGTCTGTTTCTCCCAATCATTGGTTCAAAGTGAAGCATCCTAAGTTTCCACAGCCTGAGATTCTTTTGTCAAAATCTCAGAAACGACGTCGACAGAGGATTCGTCAGGCTGAAAGGTTGGTACAGGGGATCCCTACTCCTCCACCTATTCCTCCAAAGCGTTCTTCTGCTCCTCAGCATGTGCAGAAGAAATCTCGTATGGAATATCGCCCAGTGCAGAAACCTACTTTTCAACGTGTGGAATCATTTTCTGCTGAGGTTCCCAAAACTCGAAAGCCTGTCTGGAAGGATATCCTCGCAAAGCCCCGTTCTATCAACATTCGTTCTTCAGAGGATGTGTTGGTTGTGCAAGAGGAAACCCATGCCGCAAAAGTATCATCTTCTTTGGCTAATCTCTCCTGCAATATGGTGTTTGTTCTTCCTACTGCTTTCATGGCCAAAGAGGGACAACCATCTTCTATGGATGGCGATGTAGAGGCTTCAGGCGATACCCCGGAGATTAGTTCTATCACGCCTATTGCTACTATACCTGTGCTAAAGGCGTCTACTCCAGAAGCTTCTGACTCCCAGATTCCTTCTATTGTAGTTTTGAAAGATGAGCCTACTGCATATCACCCATCTCATGTGGCCACTATCTTATTTGAGAAGCCAGACCCAATGATGACTCAGCATCTCCGTCCTCTTTACATTCAAGGTCATCTAGATGGTATTCCTGTCAGCCGTATATTGGTGGATAATGGATCTGCTGCTAACCTCATGCCACGTTTCATGCTCGTTAAGTTGGGCAAAGGAGATCAAGATCTGTTACCTTCAAGCGCCAGCATTTCTGATTTTACTGGAGGCATCACCACGGCTCAAGGTATTATTATTATGAATTTGCAAGTTGGTACGAAGACTTTAACAACTCCATTCTTTGTGGTTAATTCACGTTCAAGTTATAATCTACTGTTGGGCCGCGATTGGATTCATGTTTGCATGGCTGTTCCTTCTACTCTTCATCAATGCCTAATCTTCTGGCGTGGTGATGACGTAGAAGTGGTTTGGGCAGACAAGAGGCCTTTCTTGGCCTCTTCTAACCATGCAGATGCTAAGTTATATGACAATAAGATCAGTCCTGTCAAGTTCACCGGTACTGATAAGTTTGGCAAGCCTACAGCTATTACTTTATCTACTCAAACTTCTGTGGATGAATTCAAAGCTATCTACAAGCAGTTGGTCGGCCCTCTCCTTACGGAGATTAATAGGCCGAGCACTCCACTTCTTCAAGCTATTTCCCATGGATCAAGCTCCAACAGTCAGTGAGAAGATGGTGGCATTGTAGGCTGCCTTGGCTCGATTGATCGCCTATATTACAGAGGAGAGCCTACGTTCTTTGGATTCAGAAGATAATTCGGTCTTGACGACCGAATTATTTTTTGAAGGGGGCAATACACCTCCTGATGATATTATCCAGTTAGAAGATTTGGAAGCACCACCAGCAAAGTTGGATGATTTGAAGGCTGATGTTCAGGATCCTCTGGAGGAGGTAAATTTAGGCTCAGAAGATCACCCAAAGCCTATCTATGTAAGCCAACGCCTTCCTGAAGTAGTTAAAAACGCTTACATTAATCTCCTCCACAAATATAAAGATTGCTTTGCTTGGGAATATAAGACATGCCTGGGTTACAAAGAGATTTTGTGGAGCACAGAATTCCTATTAAAGAAGGATTCAAACCGTATAAGCAAGCACCTAGGTGAATGTCAGAAGAGTTAAACCTACGGGTTAAAGAAGAATTGGAGCATCTCCTGAAAGTTGGATTCATAAGGCCAACCAGATACGTGGAATGGCTATCCAATACTGTTCCAGTCATCAAGAAGAATGGAAAGGTGCGGGTGTGTATTGACTTCCGCAACCTCAACATGGCATCTCCAAAAGACGAGTACCCTATGCCTATTGCTGATGTCTTAGTCGATGGAGCAGCTAGACATAAGGTGCTATCCTTTATGGACGGCCATTCAGGGTATAATCAAATCTATATTGCAGAAGAGGATGTCCACAAGACGGCCTTTCGATGCCAGGAGCTTTGGGGGCCTTTGGATGGATTGTTATGCCATTCGGCCTTAAAAATGTAGGAGCAACTTACCAACGGGCAATGAATTCTATGTTCCATGATATGCTGGGCTGTTTTATGGAGATCTACATAGACGATGTGGTAATCAAGTCTGATTCGTTCAGGGAGCACCTGCAATCCAGTTTTGAGCGTCTAAGGAGGTACGGTCTTAAAATAAATCCACTGAAATGTGCCTTCGGAGTTTCTGCAGACAATTTCCTCGGATTTCTAGTTCACCAAAGAGGCATTGAAGTATCCCAGAATAGGACCAAGGCTATCCTTGAAGCTAAGCCTCCATCTTGCAAGAAGGAGTTGCAGAGTTTTCTCGGCCTTATTAACTTCATTAGAAGATTCATTTCAAACATGGCCCGGAAAGTTCAAGTTTTTTCAGAGCTCCTGAAGTTGAAGAAAGAAGAGGATTTCAAATGGGAAGCTCGTCATCAAGAGGCATTTGAAGCTATCAAGAGGTATCTGACCCAACCTCCTGTTCTTATGCCTCCAATCAAGAAGAAACCTCTTCGGCTTTATATTTCAGCATCAGAAACTTCTATTGGGAGCTTATTAGCTCAAAATAATGAACAAGGCAAAGAACAAGCAGTATATTATCTTAGTAGATTGTTAACTGCTGTAGAGAGCAGATATTCTCCTGTGGATAAATTATGTTTAGCCTTGTACTTTTCAGCAATAAAACTTAGGCACTATATGATGCCTGTGTTGGTTTATTTGGTTTGCAAGACCGATTTAATTAAGTATTTACTCTCTCGGCCCATCATTAGAGGCCGAATTCGTAAATGGTCACTTGCATTAATGGAATTTTACTTCCAATATATTCCCCAAAAAGCAGTAAAGGGACAAGCGTTGGCCGATTTTCTTGTAGATCATCCATGTTTGGATGTTGATGAAGAAGCAATCGGCCTAGATGTTTTTACTGTTTCATATGCTCCTTGGCAATTATTATTTGATGGTTCCAAAACCATCTCATCTTCTGGTTGTGGAATCCTCATAATATCTCCTGCCGGAGTTAAAACTCAATTGTCATTTCAGTTTGATTTCCAATGTACAAATAATCAAGCTGAATATGAAGGGATTATTATTGGATTGGAGATTCTACGGGAAATGGGAGCAGCCACCATAGAAGTCATTGGAGATTCTCAGTTGGTAATCAACCAATTGGGGGGCATTTACAGATGCAACAGTGAAGAAATAGCTCCTTATTACATGACGGCAAGGCAATTGTTAGACGAATTCGATGATGCCAGTCTCCGTTATATTCCTAGAAGATTCAATCAAGAGGCAAATGAATTGGCACAGATCGCCACCGGAATCAAGATTCCCCAAGGATGGTACAATAGAACAATCACGGTTCGAAGAAGGGGCTTACCTTCTGTAAAAAGAAGAAGTGCTTCTATGGAGATTTTTACTACTGACCTAGGGGGGCAAGAAGATGATTGGAGGACTGAAATTACCAATTTTCTGAAGTACCCAAATCTCTCGTCAACTAAGAAGATCAGAGAAAGAGTTGTTCAGTATGTGTTAATTAAAGATGAGCTTTCCAAGAAAAGTTTGGAAGACGACCTCCTTCTCAAATGCATCGGACCTCAAGAAGCTCTAAAGGTTATGGGAGAAATTCATGAGGGCATCTGTGGAGCACATCAATCTGGAAGGAAAATGAGATGGCTTTTAAGGAGATACGGTTATTATTGGCCATCCATTCTTAATGATTGCATTCAATTTGCTAAAGGATGTCAAGCCTGTCAAGCCCACGGTCCTGTACAAAGGATTCCAGCTTCTTTAATGAGGTCAGTAATAAAGCCTTGGCCATTTAGAGGATGGGCCATGGATATGATTGACAAGATTTTCCCTCCTTCTTCTAAAGGACACACTTATATAGTCGTGGCCACTGATTTCTTCACCAAATGGGCTGAGGCTATTCCAATGACTTCTGTTTCTCAAAAAGACATCATCACTATGATCAAAGAGAAGATCATCCATCGCTTCGGCATTCCTCAACATATAGTGGCCGATAGAGGATTTGTTTTCTTTGGAGATAGAATTCATGCAGTTATGTCTCAGTTTGGGATAGAGTTGTCTCATTCAACTCCCTATTATGCCCAAGGCAACGGACAAGCTGAGTCTACTAACAAAATCCTGAAGGGGATTATAAGCAGAATGGTGGAAGATCAACCAAGGACTTGGCATGAGACATTGTCAGACGCACTGTGGGCTTACAGAACTTCTAAACGAACTGTCACTGGTATTACTCCATATACTCTTACCTATGGTCACGATGCTATTTTGCCAATGGAAGTAAACATTAGATCTGCTAGAGTTGCGTTTCAAAATGGCCTAGATTATGGAGAATATAATTAGGCTATGTTTATGGAATTGGAAGATTTAGATGAACTAAGGCTTTCTGCCTTAGATCATTTGGTGGCCCAGAAGCAGAAGGTGGCTCGGGCATACAACAAAAGAGTTAAAGAGAAATCTTTTGCTGAAGGAGATTTGGTCTGGCAAGCAGTCTTACCATTCAAGAAGAAGGATCATAAGTTTGGCAAATGGTCTCCTACTTGGGAAGGTCCTTTCCAAGTTTCACAGATTCTTAAAGGAGGTACTTATCTTCTACATGATTTAGATGGAGAACCTCATAAACATCCAATCAATGGAAAATATTTGAAGAAATGGTATCCAAAAATGTGGGAAATGATGGATGCAAACAGCTATTTCCACAAGCCCACAGGAGTTATTCAAAAAACAAAAAGTACTTAAAGCAGACAAAATCAGAATTCTTAAAGTTCAACACCAAAAGAAAGTTCAGAAGTCAAGCACTTCGGCCTTGAAACCGTCCCAAGGAGCAGTTGATGCAAACAAGTTGGCCACCAGTGCTTCAATCTGAGCTTCTACATGAGGAATTTCAGCATTCAGAACGTCATGCTCTTCTACCAAAGGTTGGGTAGCAGCAATGATTTCTTCTTCCTCTTGTATGACTTTCTGCATCCTCTCGTCATGGCTGGCATCATCCGTTTGAAGCTGGATTACTTGCTGCTGTAGAAGGACAATATTATCCTGAATCTCTTTGATCTTCTTGAGGCCTTTGTTCTTCTGAATGGACAGTTGTTCTTTCTGATTTTGGAAGTTCTCCATTTTATTCATGGCAATGATCAACTCCTGCCCAAGGTTCGCAAAGCGAGTTTGTTTGTTTTTCATCTCCTGGATTTCAGTCATGTTTTTGTTGTAATCCTGGATGAGAGATGGCAGAGCAACTTTAAATTGCCTTAATTTGTCTTGAGGCACATCAGGTATGCTTTTAGAAGAGGTAAGAACCTCTAGAGCACCTTTCAACTTGGTTAAAACCTCAGGTTGGATCATCGTTTCAAAATTAAAGCTCAAAGCTGTCTTTAAAGCATTTTTCGCCTTGGACACTTCCTCTATCGAAGGACTCTTTTGAATACTTCCAGAAGATGTGGCTGAGGAAGACACCTGGCTGCTGCTTGTTTCCTTCCTCAATTTCTCTTTCAGGCAATTGAGAAGCTCATGAGGCTCTAACTTAACCTTGCTGGTTACAGCAGTAGAACGGGTAGGAGAAGCCAAGCTAGAGCCTTTGGAGATGGCCTGTAAACAAAGTTTTGAACAAGTTTAGAAGCAATTCACGTATATCTTGGTATTATAATGCCATGATTACTTACTGAGATGGTAGAGCTCTGCGATAAGTTTCCTGTTGGGTCAACGACAGTCATGCCTCCAACTGAGATGAAAAGTGGGACATTCTCCTTCGAAGAAACTCCAATTTCAGAAGAAGCTGCTTCAGTACTCTTTAGTCCAGTCAATGTCTTTTGGATTTTTGACCCTGGGTCGGAGGTGGTCTTATCTCCTGTCTCGTCAGATTTTTCTTGATGTCGCACCTTCTTCCTTTTCAATCCTTTCTATCCGCAGCCTGAAAAAATAGCATGATCAGTTATACTCAAAGTAGAGGAAGGAGGAGATTGGGAAATTCCAATACCTCCCCTAATGAAGCAAAGATAGGTGCATCTTCTGATCTAGTACTGGATCGGGTTCTTTTGGATTTGACAACAGGTGTCTCCTGGAAAGAAGAACTGTTATCAATAAAGACCCAACCAGAAGCAATGTATGGCAAGAGGAAGTAAAAGCTTTACCTTTATCAATCTCCGTTTTGTTTTCTGGGGAAGTGCCTTCTCTGTCTTGTGTGCCTCTTCTTCAGATTCTTGAACTTCTTCTTCCTCCTCATCATGTTCAGACAATTCTACTACAGGAGCAGCTTCTGAGAGAAGAGGTATTAGTTAGTAAGCAGATATTATAGACAGAGGTACTAGAAGATTTTATATCAATTTCTGACCTTTTTGAGCGGAATTTATAACCCTGACTATCCCACGCTTATAGAAATCTTCTATTTCCCATTGGGGGGCATCGGTCTTAACGACTGTGACTCTTCTATTTTCTGGATAAAGTTCATACATGCCTTCATACGCCAGTGTGTCGATAACAAACGAAGTATTGGGTGTTGGGGGAATAGATTTCCCAAAGGATTTCTTTAAGTCTTCTAAAGAAGGCATAGGTTGCCCTGAAGGAGTAGATTTGAATATTTTCCACCATGCGGCAGCGGCTAAGTCTCTTTGCCTAGTCTCAATTTCAGTCATTCTATTTCTCCTAGCCTCTTCCATTGCTTCAGGATTACGAGGGTTCCATTTGCATTTAAAAAAGGTCTCAAACCTACGAATAGATTGATATATCTCGGCATGAGAAAGCGTACCTTTCTTCTTTGCAGGTTGAGCCTTAGCTTTTTCTGCAGCCTTTGTCTTCTTAACCAACATCTCCTGCTTAGCCTCTTTGGTTTTTGGTAATTCTTCTAGCACCGCCGTTGAAGTAATCCTTTGAAGCAATAACTCCAGAGATTCTGAGATTTGGCTGAAGATGGCCTTTTTCCACCATTCTTCGAAAGCCGGAGATGTTAGAGGAAAGTCAGGAAACGGGGCAAGTTTGAAGTATTTTGAGATTAAAGCAGCATTCTTCTCCATTAACTTTTTCGTATCGTCTAGAGTGAGTAACATTCTCTCACTCAGATCAGAATTTATGGTTTGATAAGGAGGGATGGGTATAAGTTGGGCTAGTCCAAATTGTCTGGCGCACTGAATAGGATTATAATACTCCACTCCACATTTGTTATTTGGGCCACTGGAGCCCATACCGTAAGGGAGGTCCCTTGCCACCAAGAAGCTGGCCCATACTGCCCTGTGCACCAGATCTTCTGGAGATAATTTTTCTGTAGAAGTTTGAAGCCAATCTGGACAAGTGGAATTTCTTTCAAATGGTGTCCAAAAGTCTGGACGTGGATCTTCTGCAAGGCAGTAGAGATACCTGAAGCACTCCTCAAATGAATGCTCCTTAGGGACAAGTGACTTCAGGTACAACCCACAGAAGACTTTCTCCCCTGACTTTCTTCTTTGCTTCTTCTTTGGCATTTCCTTAGGAGCTAAGTCTGCGAAGTAAGACCATGCCCAGAACTGCAGCAACCATAATGGACCAGTACAACTTGACATCTTATGATCTACCAAATCTTTCATGCATCTGTAGAAGTGGGCAAGAAAGATTGCGGCCAGAGCGATCTCCTGACCAATAGAGAGGGCTTTGGCCAAATCTGTGTAGTACCGGGTAATTTTCAAGTGACTGCTACAGAAGATGAATTTGTTCAACCAGTAGATCAGAAAAGCTATATGCTCCATCTCAGAGACCTCAACCTTGTCATCTGTCACAGCATTCTGCTCCAGGAAATAGTTAAAGGTAATATCCTTTTTCTTAGGATATTCAAAGCTTATTTTTGGGGGTTCTAGGGCGTCATTGGCTTCTATGCCGTGGGGGCGTAGGCCTGTGATGAACACCACATCCTGGAGTGTAGGCGTTATAGGCCCACAAGGGAAGTGAAAAGCATTTGTGCTAGGAGACCAGAAGAAGGCTAGGGCACTAATAAGGGCGGTGTCGGGGTTTGGCATGTCATAGCTCATAAGAATAGCATCATAGATTCCAGCCGTTTTCCAAACAGCTCTTTTTGCCTTTTCAACCCTAACCAGCCAATCATTATATTCTAAAGTGGAGGTAACCCACACTTTAAAAGGTCTCGATTTCGATTAATTTTCCCAATCTGGAGCCCAATCCGTTGAAGATCGGGCCAAGGGAAGGGGAATGTAATGAGGATAGTATTTATCCAAAAATTCTGGGAATGCATCCATAAAACAAGGCCCTAATCCACATTTATTTAATCCAGAAGAATGTTCGTGTTGGTTGGGTACCTGGAACAGGATATCCTCATGAATGTTGGGCTTTTGTTCCAGAATCATTTTCTTCATCACTGTACCCGTATTGCTCTCATCTTCGACAGAAGCTTGTGCTCGAAGGGTAGCCATGGTGAAATTTCTTTCTGCTACAGTAGCAAGTTTTGAGCTATGGCGGTGAAAAGGTAAAGGTAGAGAGAGAGCGTGATTTTTACTGGAATACATATTGATGGGTTATCTCGAGTATTCCGGAGTCTTGATTTCCAAACCAGTCCAGTCATGCCACGTGTTGGGGTAAACGGTAACAAGAGTCCTGCTCGGTTCATTTTCTTCTAGCCGTTATCTCCTAACATTTAAGGACTCTTGTTGCATTTATCGCCTAAAGCTGTCTCTTTTAATAAACTCTATTTTATTTTTAAAACAGAGTTTATGGGGGGCATTGTTTGTACCATAATTTTTAAAATTGTACACGTGGCAAATAGGCTGGCTAGGAGCTATTTTTATCTAATTCGGATTTAATTTAATGGCCGAATTATCTATAATTTAGGAGATAAGTTTGTTGCCTAAATTATAGGAAAATGGATTCTATCTAAAATGAGATGATAAAGGCCGAAATTAACATGTGTAAATTATGTTGAGAACATGGTTAGTTATTTTCGGCTAAATAGGGACACATGTCACTTTCTTATGCATTTTTCAAGAAGACACCGAAGTGGATGCAAAACGTGGGCATAATGGCCTGGCTTCATGGGCGGTTACGTTTGGAAGTTGCAATTGGACCCAGAGTCTATAAATGAAGACCTTCGTGCAACATTGACAAGGTCCAAGCACCAACAAAGCTCACTGCAGCAAGTAAATTTAGTTTATCTCCTAACTCTCAGTTAGTCGATCGATCTTTTCTATGTCTATCTTCTACCTCTTCCCCGTTTCTTCTTCTTCTTCTTCTTCTTCTTTCTCTTCTTCTTCTTCTTCTTCTTCTTCTATGTAAACCTTAGTTTTCTTCAATTGTGGAAGTCCTTGTTCAAGGCCCACGAACCGTTGTAACTTTAGTTTCTCTTTCATTCAAGTTTCACATTTGCTTGAAAGAAGTTAGTAGTTTCAGGCACTTTTCCTTATTTTCATTGGAGATTCACATCTCCTGGCACGCCCTCGCATCTTCTACACCACCAGGTGTTGACCATCTCCGTATCTTGTGTCGGTGTCTGTATCCTGTGTCTGTGTCCGTGTCCGTATCCTGTGTCCGTAGCCGTATCCCGTATCCGTATCTTATGTCCGTATCCGTATCTTTGATTGGTAAAGGGAATGATGTACAATTGAAACTGCTTGTTAAAAGAGAACCTAAATCCTCTTTGATTGGTAAAAGGGAATGATCACTTTCAAGTTTATTGTTTTTGAAACTGCCTGTTAAAAAAGAGCCTTTTGAAAAAAAATTGGAATCCTTAGAAAATGAGGTCAATGCCAATGTGGTTGAGAATTGAAATTGAAGTTTAAGTTTTTAGCAATGAATTGTCTATCTCTCTGTTTTTATGAACTATTTGGAACAAAATTCAATCCATGGCAGTTGATCTTAAATAGTCATTTCCAGGAAAATTTTGACAGGGTGCCCTTGCTTTATGGCCTATCCCGACGCCTCGCGTCTCAAGCAAATAACAACAGTGACAAAAGTCAAGAACATCGACGGTATATATGAGCTCGCGCCAGTAAAACTGAAAGTAGAGAAATTAAAGTAGCCAAAGCTCTTTGAAGGAAAGATCACATTCATTAATCTCTTGGACAACACAATTGTGAGACATTCTTAGCATTCTTGGTACTTAACAATAGACCAATTACAACCACAATTACAAATACAAACAACAGGTGAAGGAAGCGCAAGAATGGTCACTCTTTTGGCCGGCTAACATCAATCTGACGAGTGGCAATTTGGGTTTGTTGAGTTCATCGAGGTTACCCTCCCAATGCTGGTTTAACCAATCAAAGATGATGGGAATAGGTACACCAAATTGCATAGGGAGATCCTTCTTCACCGATGAAGATGAAGAAGATTTTGTGTGTGGAGATGTTCCTAGCTTCATGGGATCACAGACCATGAATGAAAGATTGCCTTGCAAATCAAAACCAGCAGAACCAGGGCTCCAAGTTACACTGTCAGTGGACAGCTTTATGAGATTGTCAACTCATTTTCCTTCACCAACTGTGAACTCATTTTTTTCGTGTAGCCCAAAAGGTAAACTGCACCACCTAGTTCTAGATTTGAATTAGAGCAGGTTTTCAAGTAGTGGGGTTGCTGCCCCTGAGCATTTGAGTCTCCATCCATGGCATCCACACCTACTATTGTAAGATCAAGAACAGAACTGGTGACAAAAAACCTGCAATTAAGACAACAGAAATAAGAAAATTATTTAGAACCCAATATAAGACGATTGAAATAAATGGTGGGAAAATACAACCACATTACTCATTTTGCCTGAATTTCCAATTAGGTTCGACCTTGCAGCATAGGACTGAAGTTTTTTTCAGTTTTTCCCTTCAAAGCATTAAAAACCACATGGCAAAATAAATTTGGAAAAATATAACTACAAAACTCTTTTTGCCTAAGTTTCTATATCCACCAGCTAGCTTAGGACTAAATTCCAGACCAGAGTTTGAGAATGGCACAAACCTTAAATTGTACTAGAATTTAATTAATTCTGGTCTTGCCAAAGTATACAGCAATGGTGAGGACACCTAACAATTTGCTGATTTAAAGTTGATTTCTACTTTTTCCTTCAGTCGACCGGTTCCATGAAGGGCTGAAAGGGATAACTTCACTGCTGCGAGTACTCAATCTCTCAGCATAATTCAGCAGATTTGAGAATGGAATTCTATTCACAGCAGATTTTCTTGAATAAAAAATTCCCAATTAAAACTAGTTTCTAATCAGTTGGCATTGAGATGTTCCATTTTGTTCTAGGGGTAAGAATCCACAGCTTAGTGCTGAAATAAATATGATCTATGCTCCGATTTTTCCAACTCTGGGATGTAATCCCCCTATAATGATTGATCAGAAAGGTTCCATTTGTCAAAAATTAGGGTTCCAAACCTTTTTTCCCTAGATTATATGCTATCAATGAGTCATACTTTTTGAACATTTACAGGGAGAGAAAAAAAATGGTAATCTCAGTACAGAAACCAGAGGAAAGACAAACTGATAATCGATTCAAATTTCAAATTCAATAATGCTACACACAAGACCAATTTAGGGTTTCTCAAATTGGGGATTTTTCAATTGTTATTTTCAAAATGTGGTAGTGCAGCAAAAGCGCCACCCCAAGTTCCGCGAGGAGAACTTGGAGGTTTGGGCTAAGCATGCACAACACACGGTGAACGGACCTTGCAAACAGGCTGTTAAGTTCGGTGATGCAAGACGGCCGGGACTATGTCGTGTGAGTCGCAGGACGGATGAATCGTGCAAACAGGCTGTTAAGTTCGGTGATGCACGACGGCCGGGGCCTCGAAAGGTTGGTACCGCCAGTTGAAAGGAGACTTAAGCGGACCAATAACTTTCGAGAGGTGTGAGATGAATGAAATTTGAAATGCTGAAAGAGGCACTAATATGAGAAATTGTTTTGAGACACTGTTATGGGTTTTGATACGAGATACTGCTCGAGAAATTGACACGAGACACTGTTCTGAGATACTGAATGAGATATTTTCACTGCGCATGATTACTCTGATCCGCATGGACATGCATATTGCAATCATGGTTTTACCGTTAATAAGTCTGCATTACTGTTTTTTGAGCTTATTGTTCTAGAATTGCTAGTTAGAGATTGGGTAGTGTAGACTACTGGGCTCTACTGCTCACAGTGTTGCTTGTGCGACTCTGACGTATTATGTCAGATTATCGAGATGAACATGAACAATTCTATGGAGAACAAACCTATGGAGTAGGCAGTGCTGCCAGCTTGGGGAATGACCAGGCGCATGAACAATTCTCTTGCCCTTCTCGTTGCGATCTATCATCGAAATCGTCGCCCAACACCCTCCTTTATCTCCGATTCACTGTCGATGACCACTGTCCTCCTTTATCGCAGTCGATGACCTCCGTCATGCATAATTGTGTTATGGTCAAAGGAGAAGTAGTGCTACATTACTACAATTAATGGTTGAATGCAACCAGCATATCCAAGGGTAAATTCGAAAACCGGTCATAGAAACATGTTTCATGGTTAATTTATTCGTATTTCATGATAAGTTTACACATGATTTGTAAATTAATTCAATATTTATGGTAGATTTCAAGTCAATTCATGATAAATTCCTCATCATTCATCTTGAATTGAATCAAACTGGTTGCCATGGTAAATTTCAATAAGACCCATGTTAAATTTACATGTCGTTGGTTCTTTAGAATTTTATCATGAATCACTATGGTATTATGACTATCCAAACCAATTTACGATGACCATTGATATTATCATGAGTACTAGATTGATTAATCTTTGAAATAATCACGACATCTAAATTAATTAAATTCTAAAGGAATAAATAATTTGCAAACTTAACATGAATCTTATTCACATTTACCATGATTGTTGCACAAATTTACCATGAAAAGTGATGGGAAAACATGATACGTATATTAGAAATGAAACAAAATCGATGGGATTTGGATATTTCACATTTTTGAAATTTTGAACTCCTCCGCTATATGTATCCCGTAATTATTCATATAGATGGATACATCCAATTCCTCAAAATTAGAAAAACAATACATGTATATATACGTCTATATGAATGTCATAGTAAAATGGTAAAATAGGTAATTTTCACAATAAAAGAATAAAAGCGTAAGTTTGAAAAGTGGGCGAGATGGAAACTTACGTGTTATGACTGATTGGGATGAATATTTAATTAATTCTAAACAAATAAGTGCACTCTAATAAATTAATATGATAAAGTTGTGAAGAACCATGGTTCAAATGAAAAACATTATCCATCACTAAGTGATTATGGTAAAAATTAAGCTTATACAAGTTAATATGGAATATTTTACAAAACCATATCCAAAACGGCAGAGATAACTATCTAGTAATCATGGTAAATAATTAAGTACGTCACACCAATTATGGTAAAAAATTTGATATTGAAGCAATTTTGGAAAAATAAAATTACATGTAAACGTGAATTTATCATAATTTCTGAAAAATCCACATTGATCTATATATATGTAGTAGGATAAAATAAAAAGAAAGATACATGGAAACCCCATCTAAACAGAGATGAATTGGTTCATCAAATTAAGAACACTTGTACAAAACTAGTGAGTTCATTCTATTTGTGCCTTGACCCATTTCGTAAGCTTTACACTGTGGCGGTTGAGGGTGTTGAGAGTCCAACCCATGTGGGCCGATGGGCTTAGGCCCAGATGGGAGGTTTTAGGGTTTTTATGTTATCTCTATAAATACTCTATGATGCCTAGGGTTATGTGTGTTGTAGCACAATGTAGAGAGAGAGGCAGAGAGTGTGAGAGGGGGAGCCGGTTGTGGCTCTCCCGGAGAGAGAGAGATACACGAGAGAACTGTGAGGTTTCATCTATTGTGAGATTGAGTGTGAGTGTGTAACACAAGATTACGGATTTTCTCCGGATTATAGTGAAACCCCCCTCCCCGTGGATGTAGGCCCGATTTGGCCGAACCACGTATATTTGTGTGTTGTGTTTCTCTTGATTTATATTGCTTTTGTGCGTATGGTGCGTGTTTGGGCATAACAGAGGGTTGAAACCCTCGCTCGCGGTCATAGATTCTTCATATCCTTTCTTGTTTGGGGCCCATGTCTTTGAAATCGACAATTACACTCACTTTCACCCATGGCTTCTTAAGATCCTTTCTTGTCTGAAACCTCTATCTTCAAAATCTAGTTATCATTTAAATATCTTATGCTCACTTCCCGTGGTTTGTAAACGTTTGGGGTTTGTTCGATGAGCCGTAGCTTGGCTATTGAGGGTGGAACAAGCGATGACGGGAGGTCGATATGGGGGAGGTCGACTGATTTTCGAGAAAAGGGTGAGGGGAAAGATTTCAAAAATATAGTTTAAATCGATAGTGGAAAGGTGTGTGAAAGTAGGATTGTCAACTTTGTATATCTCAAATATATAACAGTGGCGGATCTCCAATTTTAGATTTTGCTCTTAAAATATTTGGCTATATATAGTGTCCCCAAAAAGTAGGAAACATAATGCATTAAGGGCGAAATTGGATTTATTCAAAATTAATAATAAAAATATAATCCCTAAAAGTGGACGAGATAAAAATGTAACTCATACTATGCTGGAAACACTTAATGCAATAAGGGAAAAATTTGGTTTATTCAAATTTAATAATAAAAATATAATCCCTAAAAGTGGACGGGATAAAAATGTAACTCATACTAAGCTGGAGACCAATATTTAAGTATCCAAATATTTTATCGGGATAAAATGTAACTCATACTAAGCTGGAGACCAATATTTAAGTATCCAAATAGTTTATGGTCTTTAAATGTTGAAAATAATGTAGGATATTTTTTAAAAAATTTCCACACGGATGGGATGGGCTGGGTTGGACAGGGCCTCGGAAACTACTACTAGGGAATTATACAAGCCGTTCCACTTTCTGCGGTCCTTGCACGTCCCACTCCAATTTTTTCCGGAAAAAGCTCCACCAACTCATTTTCTGTCCGGCTCTCTCTCTAGTCTCTACCCACTCCACCCAAACCCTAGGGTATCCTATAAAAGTTTCTAAACATAAACCTCAGGGTACCCTATGAAAGTGCCTAAATTACTAAAAATCATGTAATAGGAAAGTGCACCCTAGACCTAAACTCTAGGGTACTCTATGAAAGTGCCTAAACCTAAACCCTTGGGTACCCTATGAAAGTGCCTAAAATCCTATGGTACCCTAGGAAAGTGCCTAAACCATTAAAAACCCTATAATAGGAAAATGCATCTTAAGTGCCTAAGCTCCAAAAAAGAGTGATTGACCTTAATAGTAATTAAAAAAGAATGACTGGACTTAGTGGTAACAAATATTTATTTTTTGTACCAACCCGTAATAAAACCAAACTATTACGACTGAGTTTTTCAAATGATTTTAGCAACCCAGTGAACTCATTTGCTAAAATTATTTGAAAAACATTTGAAAAACTCAGCCCGTAATAGTTTGGTTTTATTTGAAACTGGGTTGCTTTTAGCAACTGGATTGCTAAAATTATTTAAAAAACTCAGCCACGTGCAAATCCTTTCACATAAATCACATTAGAAACAAAAATGATACGTTTAAAACAAATGTTTCCAAACCAGCTCCAACAGCTGATGTGGCAGTGGGACCCACCCTGGTCCCGCTCATTTAATCCAGCAGAAAAAAAAAATGAAATTTTTTGAAAGCTCAGATCGTGCGTCTTTCTTCCCCATTTCATTCGGGAGCTACAGAGAAAGAATGGCGAGCACCACCACCACCACCGGCGGCAACCCATCTCCTCCCGCCTCTCTCTCCACCTCAAGCAACCACCACCGCCACAAGGAACCCTTGGAAACAGACGACCGGCAACAGCTTCGACCGATCTCCCTTCGAACGCTCAGGCTTTGAACTGGACACCCACCCCAAATGTCTCTCTCTCTCTGAGATTTTCCGTTCATATAGATAAACCTAATTGAAAACCCAAATCCTTTGGAAAAAACTAGGGTTCCAATTTGAGAACCCTGATTTGAAAACCCAAATTCGAACCACAACCCCCCTAATTCGAACCACCTGAATCCAAATAGGTTTCTGACCACCTAATTTTTAGTTTCTAGGTAACTGAAAATTGATATTTTCTTGTATGATCTGTGGTTCAAAATTTCAAATCATATTGCTTGAACATGTTCTTAACAAGTGTTTCTAATTGCATTACCATCTGGTTCAACATTTTTTCATTAGTCGGTTCACATTTATAATGTTCCAAAAGTTAGTGTTGAAGGGTTATCACCATCTTTTTGTCCACGATTACATTTATACTCAATATCTTTATTCTTTGCCTTCTGAAACTGCTAGACACGTGACCCTGCTTGATATGTACAGATTAAAATTTAATCACGGATCATGTAGGTAGAGAAACCAAATTTTATCCTTTCTGACCTAAAAAGAAGTCGGAAATACGCCCTTGCCGGCTTAGTTGCTTGTGCTATTATCTGACTGTTCAGATAGTTGTAAATTGTAACAGGCCTGATCTTCTAGAGTTAATGGTCATGTTAACTTTGATCAGCCATATATTTGGACAAGTCTATTTTGTCACCTCTATGATATGGTGGACATGCACTTGATTGTTTGTCCTGATGGTCATTGAAGATTTCACTATGCATCATCCTTATAACAAGCGTCCCATGATTGTTGTTTACAGGTGGTTTTTTTGGGAAGTGACGGCATTGAACGCCCATTCCTTTGCAAACCCAAGGATGACCTCAGAAAAGATGCACGCATGATGGAATTTAATGCTATGATAAACCGTTTATTGTCCAAGTGCCCAGAAAGTCGCAGGAGGAAGCTTTACATTCGCACCTTTGCAGTGATTCCGCTAACAGAAGACTGTGGTATGGTTGAATGGTTTCCCCACACTCGTGGGCTCCGGCATATACTTCAAGACATTTATATAAGCTGTGGGAAATTTGACAGGCAGAAGACAAATCCTCTAATCAAGCGAATTTATGATCAATGCCAAGGGAAAATACCAGAAGATGAGATGCTGAAGAACAAAGTTCTTCCAATGTTTCCTCCAGCTTTCCACAAATGGTTTTTGAACTCATTTTCTGAACCAGCTGCTTGGTTCGGGGCTCGAGTTGCATATTCACACACTGCTGCAGTTTGGTCAATGGTTATGCAGCTTCCAGCCAACAAATTCAAAAAGCGATGCTAGAAACTTAGGCTTCTCTTTTTTTTTTTTTCGTGTACATAGAGCTAGGTTATTGGACATGTAAAACCTGGATTCATGTATTTTTTGTTGTTCAAGTAATGAATGCCATAACTTTCCAAGTTTCTTGAAGTTTGGACTTTAAACATGATTGATGTTGTCAATTGAGCATGACTTGGCGTGAATGTAATATATGAAATGTATTTGCTGCTACTGTTGACTGGTTGATGAGACGTTGACACGTCGGGCTAGGGAAAAAATAGGGGAAATGCTGTCCAATTTTTTCCGGAACTAGCACACTTATACACAATTCAGCCCTCCAAAACCTGTTTCATCCACTTTTATACAGATTCCAAAAATAGAGATGCTGCCCAAATTTTTTCAGAACAGCCTATTTATTTAACATGCATAACAGAAAAATGGAAGCTATATGACTAACAAAAAGGACATTCATATTAATTAACATTTCCATAACAAATACGGAACAAGAATGGACAAGAACACAAGATAGGTTCCAAATTGTATTAAATTGCCACATTCATATTAACATTTCCATTAACCAATTCAGGATTCCCAAAGTGTCAAACATTACTACTACTATCTTCCGTAGTACCAACAAACATTAATAATACTCCAACAATATGGATTCATCAATGTCATTAGCAACAAAAATAACTATACACATTCATCATTATCCGCCAGAAGCAAACAACTATTCTAAAAAACTTGATTGTCCTCGCCAACCCTGCCCTTGACTTTCGAACAAACTTGATTGTCCTCCCCAAACTTGACTTGGCATAGAAGATGGTTGCCCTCTCCACACTTGACTTGGCATAGAAGATGGTCCCCCAGCCTCAATTCGAAGTGAGTCATAACTCTGGTGCAATTTGATCCCGGCTAAGTCATTCACTTCAAGCTTCTTTTTTACCCTTTCATCAAGCACCCTATTGCTCTTGAAAAACCTCGCCTTCCCCGGGCTTTGTTCGTGATTGTGCTCCAAAACAACCCGGCTTAACCCCCACTTTCCATCCGAGAGTATAACAGCCGTAACGTGAGCTAGACAACCAATTCTTGATTGTGGCCTTGGTCTGACTAGGTTGGTTGTTCTCAGCTTTTCCTTTCCCGAACGACTACATGAAAGAGTCACATCCTTTAACTTTCCATCTGCTCCTTTTCTCGATGTTCTTTTAACTATAGCAAATCCCTTTTGTTTAGCATATCTTGAGTAATACAAATAAACTTCCTCAAAGGTGTCATATGTCATTCCCACCTTTGGCTCCTCAACTGTATCTTCACTATTTTCTTTTGCCTCCTTCCCATTCTCATTAGCATCTACCTCAACACCTTCTTCGTTTGAAGGACCACTCCCCTCTACTTCATCTTCACTGTCTCCATTCCATACCTCTTCTTCTACTACATGAGGAGGCATTGCCGACGGAACAAACTCCAGCGACATCATCTACTGGTTCAAGAACAAATAGAAAAACAATTAGTTATACCACTAAAACCAGCCTTTGCATGAAAAATAAGTCGTATATACATGTTCATATGTGGTAAAAAATTAAGTGAATTAAATGTTCATATATGGGACTTGTAATACAAAAGCAACTAAGGTAAATATCTACGAAGCTGCTAATTTTGGTGTAAACAGGGTCTCATATGAGTGATCTGACCCATTTATTCATCTTAAAATAATTTTCCGTGTGGCCCCGTGAGAAATTAGCTCAATCCAACATGCGTATGTGGTTGATCCAAAATTCTACCGTTTCATTCAAAATCACTTGTGTGGGATCCACTAGCGGTTGGTAAATTTTCTGGACCTTTCAATCTGTACTCATAATCGGGTCCTGAAATGAATAGTCTTTGTGTCATCAGAATTGCCTTCATTTTTTTCATAGCAATTATGATGGAATCAGTCGTGCAGGTTACCGAATCGACCCAAATGTTTGATCAATTATAATTTACGGACACGAGTTTTACAAGATGAATGATTTTTGGATTACTGAAATGAGAATCGTGATGGGTGGCGTAGGTTCAAACTAAGTTATAGACAGAAGAGTCCTATATCCCTACTATCTTTTGCTTTTACAGTATTAGTGACTCGCACTGTGCACAATAATCTGTATGCTTGCTAAATCCTTGTATCATAGGTCCATTGAAATAGACTGAAACCAGCTGTGTGTGTGTGTGTGTGTGTGTGTGTGTGAGAGAGAGAGAGAGAGAGGGAGGGAGGGAGAGAGAGAGAGAGAGAGAGAGAGAGAGAGAGATCGACCAGCGTGGAGTTTTTTTGAGCCTTTGAAGCTGATACCGGTCGTCTGTTTCAGAGGGCTTTTGGCAGTGGCGGCGGTCGCCGGAGGTGGAGAGGGAGGCCGAAGATCGGGGTGGCGACCTCTCTCTCTCTCTCTGGTGGAACGAAATGGGGCAGGGGAGGGAGGCGAACTAGGTTTTCAAAAAATTTCAGTTTTTTTTTTTTCCTGCTGGGTTAGATGAGTGGGACCCACGGTGGGTCCCACTGCCACATCAGCTGTTGGAGCTGGTTTGGAAACATTTGTTGTAAACGTATCATTTTTGCATTAGAAATCGAACTTGTCAAGTTCGAAAGCCTACGGAAAACTTACCTAAGGACAGTCGAAAGCCATTAGAAATCGAACTTGTCTAGCGGCCCACCCTTGCTATACGGATTCGGCGGGTTGCGCCTTCTCCCTCATCTTCTCCCTCTACCCTCTCTCCTTATTTCTCCTCTACAACTCTGGCAGGCAAACCCTAAAACCCATAATCGCATCCATTCTATCCGGGTCTCATCCTTTCATACAACATCTTCACCGTTCTCTGTAAGCTCTCTCTCTCTCACTAAAAATTTAACTAGTCTCTGAATGGACTTTTTTGGCCGAATCTGAAATCCGAATGTTAATTGGGTCATTATTTCATGGCATGTTTAAGGTCGTCGGTCTAGTTCCGATCCGAAGTCCTTAGCTTTTATTGAATAAGCGGGTAATGTATTGTGACCCGACTAATTATTAATCTCCATCGGATCGGGTAGGTCTGGTGGATATCGGTTTTGGCGATTTCTTTGTCTAACTTGACCTAGTTTGGCGGGTTAATCCTTTTCTATTCAGGTTATGGGTCTTGCGGATCCGGGTTTGAGGGCTTATGGCTAATCCGGGTCAAGCCTTGTTGGCGCCTTTGTTTTGGTTTTATCTTCTAAAAGTCTTGAGTGTGCGGATTTTATTGTTCTTTTTTTGGTTAATTTTTTCTGTAAACTTTGTTTACTGTTTGCTCGTTCTTATAAACATTCTGCAGCTTTAATATGGTTCTAATTATTGATTTTGTTCTTTTGGGTTCACGCTGATAGTTCTTTTGGCCCTGTTGGGATCACTATGTTTAGTTAAAAAATTCCCTTTTTTGTTTCAAAAAAAAATAATACAATGACAATAATGTCGTTTCCAATTTTGTCGATCTTGAATGGCTTACTTGTGGGTGACCACATTGTAGAGATGTGTCTGATTTGAAAGGTTATGTTTGACGCATTCTATACAAATACTTCATGGGAAAACTTACATGGCCCTGTTGGATTCAAGAGTGTACGTAGTGCTTGCCGCACCTTGAAGAAGTTTTTTTTTTAATAGAAATTACAATTTGGGAGTTTACAACTTTGTATTTTTTGAATTGGTCTCTTGCAGGTGATCACATGGTATAGATATGTTTCATTTTAAAGGTTATGTTCCGTTAGAATATGGCATTTTTTGAAGTATTACATAGGGATGTAGCAATTTTTTTGGGGGCATATGGACGAGAACCTTTGATTTTGGTGGCTATGTTTTGTACATTATATAGGATTGTGCAATATCTATTGCATATTTTTTGGTTTTAGGTATTTTGGACAAGCGTTGTGAATATTTGTCTTCTTTGGAGTTTTCCTTGGATCATGGTGATTCTTCATTTAATGCATCATTAAACGATAATTAGTTGGTTGAGTGTGCTCGACTACCTTGTCTCCAGTCCTTTTAAATTTGGATGGGTTTTTCGTTTCCATTGCCTAATATAGAGTTTTTTTTTTTTATCTTATTGTTGCCCCGAATATGGTTTTTGTGGATGTAGTGCTGTATGGATGGCAAGACTAGAGGTACTTGAGTTTCTTCTCTTGTACGATGGTAGTTCTACATTTGTTTGTGGAGCTTAGTTGATCGTGTTTCCCTCTATAATCTGTTAGTGGCTCTTGGAAGACGATACTACATTGTTAGGGTCCGTTTGTTTGAATGAATATCTACTTTGGATTGCACTATATATGCTCTTTGGTTAAAATTTTTATGGTCCGGATTATTCCTACATAGCATAGAGAAACCCACGTGTGGGGTTGTTTAATACCATGAGGGTGTGTTAATTAAAAGATTCTTTTTATTTGCCATCGATGCTTCTCATGTTTTTGTGTTCAATTGAAGTAATAGCCACTTTAAAAGAATAAAATGCAACTGATTTTTCCTGGCACTGGTTTTGTCTCATTTTTGTAGCAGTAAATTTGGACGCTATTGTTTTTGCAAACAAACTTTTAGTGTGATCACATGCAATGAAGATTTTTTTTTTTTTTGTAAGTACTGTAACATTTGAATTCCATGTCTATCACGTGCAAATAAGGGTGCAATGGAGATATCAGAGGAGCCAATTATTGTCAATTCTAGCCGATTGAAGTCTGTCGTATGGAATGATTTTGACCGAGTCAAAAAAGGTGAAATGTATACAGCCGTTTGTAGGCATTGCAAAAAGAAACTCAGTGGTTCCAGTACTAGTGGGACGTCACATTGAGGAACCATTTAATCAGATGTAGAAAAAGATCAAACCATGACGTTGCACAACTGGTTTCAATAAAGGGAAAGAAAAAAGAAGTAACCGTTGCCTTTACAAATTATAATTTTGATCAAGAGCAGAGAAAGGTTGAAAAGCATAGCCTAGCCTTGTACATACCAAATATGAACGAGAACAAACAAATGATGGTGCCATTACTATTTGTAATAGCAACTTTGACAATAAGAGGAGTCGATTTGATCTTGCCCGCATGATTATTTTGCATGGTTATCCTTTGTCCATGGTTGAACATGTTGGATTCCAACTATTTGTTAGGAACCTTCAGCCGTTGTTTGAGTTAGCGACATTTACTAGGGTTGAGGCAGATTTATCAGAAGGAGAAGCAGAAGGTCTATGAGGTGCTCGATAAGTTATCTGGTAAAATTAGCCTTAGCGCTGATATGTTATCTGCCAATGAAGATTCTGGTTACTTTTCTTTGATAGTGCACTTCATTGATGATGATTGACAGTTAAAGAAGAAAACTTTGAGTTTTATAAAGGTCAATCCTTCTCACACAGGAGACGTGCTTTCAGAAGTTATCATGACGAATCTAATGGACTGGGATATTGATCGGAAACTATTTTCCATGACATGCGATAGTAGCTCTACCAATGAGAACATTGTTGTACGAATTAGAGATCGACTCTACCAGAATAGGTTCTTCTCTGCAATGGTCAATTGTTTGATGTATGCTATGCAACAAATATCATCAAACTTATGGTTCAAGATGTTTTGGAAGCACTATCAGAAGTAATCCATAAGATTCGCAAAAGCATTATGGTTCAAGATGTTTTGGAAGCACTATCAGAAGTAATCCATAAGATTCGCAAAAGCATTAGGTATTGTAGAAGTTCACGGGCAACGGAAGAAAAGTTCAATGAGGTAGCCCAGATTGCGGGAGTTGATGGCAATAATTGCTTATCTCATGATAATCTGCTTTGTTGGAATTCAACATATTTTATGCTCTAAGCTACTTTACGTTACAAAGATGCATTTTCCCTTCTACAAGAACAAGACCCCCTCTACAAAATATGCTCATCTGAGGTAGAATGGAGCAGAGCAAGTGCCATTACCAGTTATCTTAAGATCTTTTTTGAAGTTACTAATGTTTTTACAGGGACCAAGTATCCGACCGCAAATATATATTTTCATGAGATTTGTGATATTCATTTGCGGTTGATTGAGTGGTGCCAGAACACAGATGCTTATGTTAGTTCAATGGCATTGAAGATGAAAACCAAATTTGATGATACTGGAAGAACTGCAGCTTGGCTTTGGCGGTTGCAGTCGTCTTGGATCCTTGGTTTAAGATGAAGTTGGTCGAATATTATTATCCACAGATTTATGACAGCAGTTCAACAGATTGCACTGACATTGTTTCTAACTGTATGAAGGCGCATTACAATGGCCATGCCATCTGCTCCCCGTTGGATTCTCACAGTCATGGTTTGGCTTGTTAAGTAGGCGGTGGCAGTGTTGGGATTGAATCCAGGGATAGGCTAACAGGTTTTGACCGTTTCCTCCGCGAAACTTCACAAAGCCAAAACACTAAGTCAGATTTGGATAAGTATTTGGAGGAGCCTCTTTTTCCTCGGAATATGGACTTCAGCATTTTAAATTGGTGGAAAGTTCACACGCCAAGGTATCCCATCTTGTCTATGATGGCGCGCAACATTTTGGGAATTCCCATGTCGAAAGTTTCAATAGAGTCGGCCTTCAGCACTGGAGATAGAATGCTTGATCAACGTCGGAGTTCACTTAGACCGGATATTGTGCAAGCCCTTATGTGTGCACAAGACTGGATACAGAATGATTCCGAAGGTTAGCTATGTCCCATTTGTTAGTATAATTAGATATTTTTAGCAGGATGGTTGGTGTGGTTCTTGTGATTCTACTCTTAACAGCTTAGAATTGTATGTACCTTTCATGAGGGACCTTATTGTATTTAATTTCTTCTCTTTTCTGTGCGTCCAAGAAAAACTTGTCTTTATGCAAAACGTTTTTTTTCCTCCTGTCCTAAACCTTATCATATGCTTTTTAGTTAACTACCAGTAGCTACTTGGTCCTTCATGTCAGGAGTCCTAGTGTGATGGTTGGTCAGTTACCCTAAAATGAAATTAGTTCAACAAGTGGGTTTACACCAGCTCAAGCCATTCACACTACTTCTTTCTCACTCCTACAACATCCTCAACACAATCCCGAGGTTTGGCCTCGTGGTCTAAGCATAAGACTTAGGGACAAATAGCTTAATCGGGCCCTCTGCTAATGGACTATAGAATTGGTTCTCCAAAGCTTAGTTGAGGTGCGTGTAAGATGGTTAGGTCTGGTTAGAAGTTTGGACACCTGAGATATCAAAAAAACATTCTCAGCATACGCAAGATTGATCTTCCAGCTTTTGCACCTTATGGTTCATAATTTTTTTATACAATACTTTATTGTAAGCTACAACAATGGCAAAATTTATAGAACCTTATCCTATGTACATTCAACGCAAATTTCTCTTATCCATTTGACCATTAACGAAACGGTGCCGAGAAAAAATGTATTGAAGATTGGGTTGAAATGTAGATTTTTTCTTTTGAATAAGCTACCTTAGGCTAGCTTAGATTTTGTTCCCATTTTGGGGCTGTAATTAAGCTCACTACATCTTTCATCTATCAATATCTTTGATGTTCTCTTTTCTGAGAAAAGAAAAAGAAAAAAGGGAAGTCCAAAAACTATGTATCTTGAATATATCATGCACTCTGTACTTGAAAACCATACTCCAGCTACCATTTTTCGTGAAGCATGATGCCTCCAACTCAGCAGTGGTCGATTGGTTATTCGTTTGTGAAGCCAAATTATGGCTTAGCAAATGTGTGGTACCTACGCTTCAATCTCTTATACCAAATTTGTGCTACCGATTATGCATTATGCATGATTTGAGTTGATTGCCTTTGATTATTATTTTTTTTGGGGGGTACTCCGGAACTTCAACCTTTCAAAACGAAAGAAAGTCTGGATCCAGTATACAGACATAAGAGCATTCAAGACTTTCCCCTCTCCGGTGGCCAATAGGAAAACAGGCCCATAGTTCCTTATACAATCCCAGAAGAGGTGTTCCAAATTCTTAGAACTGGAGGAATCGCATCTGTGAACTCTAAGTTGGTTTGTGGGAAGCCTATCATGTAGTAGGAGCCACTCAAAACCCTTAAGTTTTTGAGGAATTTTGAGTCTCCAGACCCACTTCCAATGTTAGTATCAGTTACGTCTTGGTTTATGATATCGTAAGCACTAGGGACTTGAGAATTCACAGAGAGGCCATCAAATGCATTCTGAAAAATAAATTGGGGAAAAATGATCTGAGCCAAGACGTATATAATTATACATGAATTTATAGTGTGAGGTATTTTCTGGAAAATAAGCCGAAATATATCAAGATACAAGTCCTAAGCAGCCTAATGATTTTCACAAATTAAAAACAACTTGCTATTAATTGATCATCATAAGCATACTATTACATCAACAAACACATAACAATAAATTAAAGGAGTGGCCTTTGTGTGAATTTGTAAACATATTTTCCAGATAAAATTGAAATGTATGCAAGAACATGTGATTCCAAGACTTAGGTGATGATACATGAGCCACAACAATATGTATCTAAGACTCTACAAATGCAAATTAGATTTCTCTCCTTCATGAAAGAGCAATGTGAAAGCCAAAATTATGGATAATGAGTTGTATCAATATTTAGTCTAATATTCTTATTTTTAGAGGATATCATGACCATTCGTCCTTGAAAATAAGCCAAAGTACAATACTCTATCAATGAAGCTGCTAGAATGGCTATAAGATGATTTATGGATCTTCAACTGGCATCTCTTGAGGAATCAAGAAAGGCTTAGGAGGCATTTCAAGACCTTCAACATTTCCTTCAAGCATCTCTACGACTTTGTTCATCGAAGGACGATCGCTAGGTCTCATTTGGATGCACCATAGCGCTGTTATAACCATCTTCCTCACCACCTGCCTCTCCTCGTCTGTGGCTTCTCCCATTTCGATTTCCTTTCCTTCTTTGAATTGGTCGTAAATCCACGACGGGAAGTAAATTTGGCTTGTGTGATCAGCGAATGCATTCAAGTTCCTCCTTCTGCCTGCCATTTCCATCAACAACATCCCGTAACTATAAACATCAGCTTTGTACGAAACGCGTCCAATGTTTTTGTAGAACAATTCTGGAGCCATGTAGCCCATTGTTCCTCTTGCGTGATAAGAGACACCATGCTATCATCTGTGAATATAGTTTCGCAAGCCCAAAGTCCGAAACTTTTGGATTGAAATTCTCATCTAAAAGAATGTTGTGAGGCTTGATATCAAAATGTAGAATTTGCATATCACAACCCCGGTGCAAATATTCAATTCCACGCGCCACTCCAATAGAAATGTCGTACATTTGCTTGCAACTCAAGGAGATGTTTCCTTCTTGAGAAAATAAGTATTTCTCGAGAGAGCCATTAGGCATGAATTCATAAACAAGAGCTCGTTTAGATCTCGTAGCACAGAATCCAATTAGTCGGACCACATTGATGTGATGAATCCTTCCGATGGTAGCAACTTCATTGATGAATTCTTGGCCATTGGATTTGGGCTTTCCTAAAATCTTTATCGCTGCGATGTAACCACTTTGGAGCTTTCCTTTGTATACAGAACCATAGCCTCCTTCCCCCAACTTGTCCTTGAAACCTCTGCTCATCTTCTTTATTTGCCAATATGAGTACCTAATCGGCATCAGGTTGTTCTGACTTTGTAGGAAATCTTCAACGGTATCGAACATTGACAAATGTCTTCTCATAAACTTATAGATTAAATAGGCTAGTAGGCATAACATCCCTAATGAAGTTCTTGCTCCAAGGATCCATCCTGCTCAGCGAAAAGTAAATATTACCATATACAAAGCAGGAAAAAAAATCAATACAAAAGTAACTTCCAGCTCTTTTCCATTGTCACCAATGTCCTACAATTATGGTTCAGTTTTTTCTTTGATATGTTATGGCCATTTTGCATTTTTGAATTGCATCCAAATGAGATTGGACATCCTTGAAACAGTGCATTAAATTTCCACATTGTGTGTGGAATCGCAAATAAATTAAGAAAATTATTATATTCCCTGAATTTATTGCTGGTTTCCTGTTTCCGACTCGTTATCCCTTGCCTTCCCCTCCCAGCTTCACAACCCAACTCAACGGGATCAGAAAAATTTAGTCTCTAAATTTACAGTCCCAAAACTCCTTATGTCCCACCAAAGTATTAACTGACAAATGTGGGTAAACTTTTCCATATTTTCCTTCTTCATCCATTTGCAAGTGATTTTCTCAAGGTTTTTGGGCAATAAGGAATGAACGCTGATAGATCTTACCTGTGATTACGAGCCCACCAACCTTGTAACCAGGAAAGACATAATCTGCAATAAACATGTTCTATGGTTTAGTCAACTGACAAAGATAGTTTTTTTTAAGCATTGTTTACCCTATAGATTAAATTTTAGTGAATCTAACTTACATGTCGGGCACATTTCACACATTCTTGACTAAGTTTTGAATCTACTAAAAAAGTTTCGTATATATTAGAGAGCGGCTATAGCGTCTCCAGGCACAACCCCAAAATTCGACTGTTTTGAGACCTGAGTTTTTCTTAAGAAAAAGAACCTCCACGTCCAGAAAAAACAAAAGGGCCTATACATGTAAGGTTTGTTAAGAAAAAGCACCTCCACGTCCGAAAAAAAAAAGGCCTATACATGTAAGGCGAAAGAAAATTATGCATGGCTATCATTAACTAGTGGCGGGGCCACATGTGGACCAGTGGGTGTCTGTGCCCACACTAGATTTTTGGGAGGAATTTATTATTATTATTTGCATTTTTGTAAAAAAATATAAATTGGTACATCAATTTTTTTTTTTTAACAAAAAACTAATTAGTGCTCTTGGAGCGTCATTAATTAGTTGGTGTTATAATGTAATTCTACTGCGCATATTTATGTATGACTCAAGACTAAATTTATGTGTTTTATCTAAATATGTGATGAAGGCCAATATAAAAAAGTGGAGAAGGGAGTTAGGGCATCATATGGCGATGCCCCAGAGCTGCTGAATAACTAATTACTCACAAACAAGTCTCAAATCACTGAATTTTTGCCTCGAAACTACATTTTTATGGACCCTAGACCTCCCCCTTGGAAGCCAAGGAGTATAATTAAATAGGCTAGTTAAAGGTACATATAAGTCAAGCGAGAATCATTTCAAATCAAAATTAAGACATGATAGATTCTTTAAAAAGGATTTTTTTCACAACAAAAGTAGAATTGTGCCCTCACTGACCAAATTTTCTGGCTATGCCATTGCCATTGACCATGTATTAAAAAAAATGGTATGTAATGAAGACGGCATCAAAACCTGTCAAGTTCTATTAACTCTCGTACGGCCAGTCCATAAGAAGTTTTGTCACGGTTTTAAGTAATTGAGCCCCTCCTAGCCGACGGTGGGATTGGTCTCCTATAATTAGTTGAGGTGTGCGTAAGCTACGCTTGATGTCCGAGTTATCTAAATAGAAAACAAAATTCACCTAGATCGAACCTCTATTATGTAACACAAAATTGACCGTTGCAGGGATACTTGTGGTAATAAAATTAATCCGGTTTATCGGGACACTCTTCATTGCCAAAAAAAAAAGACAAACATTTGTATTACACAGTGTGCACTAAAAGAGGGTAGAAAAGAAATGAGACAAGTGATCACTTACTCCAGAAATTCATCTTCAAGCGGCGACCTGCAGTTTTTGAGAGAGTGAATTATGTTCTCAAATAGAAAGCATCAGGAAATTTATTTAAACAGTTGTTTCGTATACGTGAGATAGGAACAAAATGCATAAGATGAAGGATTTTTTTTAAGGCCCCCTGCCGTGTGTAGGCCCCAAATTTTTATGTGTAGGGCTCAAGTAAACGTGAGAGGCTTGTGGTTGGAGTTGTTGTCGGTAGATATTTACCTAACATCTCTCTTTCCATATAGCCTCCAATTATTGGGAAAAGCACGGGCATGTCCAGTTTTTCAGGATGTGCACGTCAAGTTCCATCAATTTTAGAAAATGCACCAAAATCCTAGAGAACCCCCTTTTTTTTTTCAATTTTACATTTTAAATTTGGAACCCCCATATCGTATGAAAGTGCTAAATCCTAGAGAACCCTGTGAAAGTGCCAAATCCTAGAGAACCCTGTGAAAGTGCCTAAACCTAAACTTTAGGGCACCCTATGAAAATGCCTAAACTACTAAAACCTTATAATAGGAAAGTCCACTCTAAACCTAAACCCTAGGGTATCCTATGAAAATACCTAAATCCTAGGGTACCCTATAAAAGTGCTTAAACCTAAACCCTAAGGTTGTTTTGGGTCCACCTCAAGTGGGCCCAGTTTATCCCATTGGGCCGGTAGGGCCCAGATTGTGTGTTTTCTCTTATTGCTCTAGGGTTTACTCATTTTAGTAAGTGTGTGCAGTGTATATGTGTGAGGAGAGAGCAGGAGAGTGAGAGAGAGACACAAGGGTGAGAGTTTTTGTAGCTTTGTATATGGTGATTTATACATAGTGAAATTTTCTCTCCATAATTTTGAGTGTGATTCTCTCGCGATTGATTGCTCGTGTGCGTGTGTTTAGTGGTGTGAAATCTGGGCCATAAAACTCAACAAAGGTACCCTATGAAAGTGCTAAATTCTAAATTCAAAATGTACGATCTAAATTTAGGGTACCCTATGAAAGTTCCTAAACCAATAAAACACTATTATAGGAAAGTGTACCCTAAACATAAACTCCTCCAAAAAGAGTGATTGACCTTAATGATAATAAAAAAGAGTGATTGACCTTAATGGTAATAAACTCCTAATTATTTAGTAATAGATTAGTAACTAGTAACTACTACATCTTTTGTAGCGTAGCAGAATTCGGGCTTTGTTTGGATTTGGGAAGAATGAAAAAAAAAAAAAAAAAAAAGAAGAAGGAATGAGATGGAAAAATTAAAGAGAAATAGAGAGAGGTTGAATTGGAATTTGGAATTTTAAATTTTCCCCTCTTTCTCAAGTACCAGACAAAGAAAAGGAAAAATTTTAATTTCTTTTCCAGAAGTTCCAAACAGAGCCTAAGATAAGAAATGCTACCCACATAGAAAGGACTTGTCGTCGCGGCACGCAGCGGGGCTGTCGTCGTAGGTGGTGCAAGTGACTTTGTAATTAGACCCAACGACGCAATCGGCGCCTCGGCATTTTTCACAGGGAAAGGACAGCCAGGAAAGCTCAAACCCAAACTCCAATCTGCTGTGGAAATCCGAGAAGGAGATGTTTGTTTCATTTTCACCAGCTGGCAACCCCAACGTTGTCACTAGTATCTCATCAATTTTGCAGTGATCCACCACATCTGAAAGGCTTAAGTTCCCGAACAAAAAGTACGAATAGTGTCTCTTTTCCCCGGAGGAGAGTGAAGAAGAAGCAGCAGCTTTTCCAATACATCTACTGTCCGTGAATGATGGATATTTCTTTACTGGCTTTTCGCAATCTACCCATGCTGCTACAGCCACTTCCGGTGGGGTTGAATCATCCAATTGGAATGACCCATCAAAAGAAATTCCGTATATCCATAAAGAGTATGGTTTTGGGTCATCAGTAGTGAAGTTGAGATCCGATAAGTAATAAAGAGGGAGGGAGGAGCAATTTCCCTGTTGTAAGCCAACATCGACAATTCGGATTGTATAGTTGTTGTAGTTGATTGCCTGGACATAGTATTTTCCAGAGGAAAATAAGTTAAGTAGAAGACGATTGTTGTCGCATTCCAGTTCGTATTCCTTTTTCCCGCACTTATCTGGGTCTCCTTTCACTCGAAATGGATGGCGGATGTTAGGGATATTTCCACAAGAGGAGACACAGGTGGAATCTCTCAAAAACAGGGCAACAACAAGAACAAGAAGACCAAGAACAAGAAGACTAATAAGGGTTTTGAGGAGAAGCGTTCTGCTTGCCATAGGAAGGTGAAAGAGCGAGAAATCAGAGAGAGAGAGAGAGAGAGAGAGAGGATAATGAATGTTGCGGATTAACATGGTTTCAATTGACCATTTATCACGGGTTAGTCTACAGGGTATTCAACTCGCACACCTCTCAATCACAGCACTTGAGATGTTATTTAAAAAAAAATTCACAATTAGATCTGCACAAAAAATCTGGTGAATCGGGAATGGGTCAGAAACTGAAATTTCTATTTTGTTTCCAATTAATTAAAGCAAATAAATAAGAATTGAAGAAAAACGATGAACACAAAGATATACGTGGAAAAACCCTAAATGGGCAAAAATCACGAGATGGAATCAAACACTATAAAAATCATTGTGCGGTTACAATTGACCTTACTCACAATTGAGACTCCTCGCAATTGACCTAAGATCGATAGTCGACTCCTCATTCACCCCACCTAGTATTTGATTGCCGCTGCCTCGAATCCTCGAGCCTTCCAAATGTTTTTCCGGAAATCCACCGGAAAATTGAACTTGATCGAAGATGTAGAAACCTCTTGAAGCTTTGATTAACAATCCATGAACAAAGTGCTTCAAAATCCACAATCAACCCTCTTGGTGTTATTATATTGAAGAACAAACGAAAACACGGCTTTCTTTTTTCTTAGCCGACTCACTTGCCCTAGATCTTAAAAGGACGACATATATTTATAAAGATATCAATCCGATCAATCGCATCGTAAGCCGATTGATCGGAACATTGTAGATCTGACTTTTTGAAGATGTCGATTAACAACCCGATTGATCCTCTTATCAATCGGTATGCTCTGAAATTTGTTTCATACCACGGTCCACAGCCTGTGCGAATATTGGAGAGGCCCGATCAATAAACCGATTGCTCCCATGATCAATCTTCTTGTTCTAAATGCACCAAATTGATCGGCAACAAAACGACGAAGACACTCACTCTCAAATGACAAAATAAAACGATTCCTTCCACTCTAATCCTATACAGACTCCTACTTAGAAAATTACAACTCGATATCAATATGTGTTTTGTCACATGGAATTGCCAAAATAAAATGACTCCGGAATTTGGTCCTTACAATCTCCTCCTTTGGCACTTCCATGACAAAACACACTACAATGAAAATCTCTCCCATAAAATGAATTCAAAAGACAGAGATCGAATTGTAGAGAATCTGCAAATAAAACTCAACATCCAACCAAATTAGAACAATAAGCAACCTACTCCCCCTGTGAACATTCTCCCCATTTTTGACATGGATTGACAAAGGGAAAATAGGATAAAAGAAAAAGCAATAAATGTGAGTGGAAGAACACTAAACAATTAATGACCAATAGAATCAACCAAATAAGAAATTTATGAGAGGGGTGAATACTAGCATAAATGTGCATTAGACATGAATCGATGACAAATGTGTGTGGGTGACATGTCAATAGCCCTCAAGACTATCAATTACGAACGAGGTTTCTCATATACGCTCGGACTGTCAAACTATCTCCCCCTCATGAAGTCAAACCATGCAAGAAAATGATAAGACAGAAAAATGACATAGAACACGGAAACTCCCCCTCAATTAAGAAATAATTTTTTTTATTTTTTTTTGTTTTACAGGATATTCTACTCCCCCTCAAACAATGAATATTAATTTTTTCACAGCATTTTTGATATAACAAAAGAAACACAAAAAAAATGTGAGTAAATAAAGGAAGAGGATCACATATGACACACCTGCTCTTATCACTATCGTTTATAACCATGAACACAAACATCAAGACAAAAAACATGAACAAATATTGTGAAACGCACTTTAGAGATATCAGACTAAGAATGCAACACACAACATGGCCGAATGATAAAGTGTGTGTGTGAATCACAACGATCATATCAAGCTCAACTCATTAAGTTCGTCGGTTCTCATGTATACTAGGAGTTTCAAGACACCTCCCCTTCAAGAAGTCAAACCGAGCTAGGTCCTCAATGTGATTAACGAATGAGCAAGCTAAATACTCCCCCTCAAAGTCACATCCTCCTTTTTTTTTTTTTTTTTTTAGAGAGCAGCACAAACACTAAAATTCTTTTTTACCCCACTACCGTTTGACGCGAATATTGGGAGTAAGAGTATCTCATACCCAATGCCCGGTTACTAAGCGAATGGTCCAATAATACCTTTACAAGGTCTATCCATCTTTTGACGCGAACACTCAGAGGGAGAGTACCTCACCCCGATTGCCCGGTTACTCAATGAACGCCCGGATAGGTAAACAATATAAAACTACCATCACAAGATCTATCCATCTTTTGACGCGAACACTCAGAGGGAGAGTACCTCACCCCGATTGCCCGGTTACTCAATGAACGCCCGGATAGGTAAACAATATACTACTATCAAAATGGCTCTAGCACATGGGAATAGGTCAATCTCAAAGGGGGCGAACACAAGAAAATGACTACATACATGAGACTAACGTGAACAAGGAGCAATCTAGCATTTTTGTGAAGTAGTGGAGACAAACGGCAATGTAGCATGCAACACTCATCATGTTCCTAACAATACATGTGCATACTCTATCAAGAATGTTCGTACTCATGGTAATAGATGATAGTAACTCGACACAGAATGAAGCCAAAAAAAAAAAAAGAATCTTTTTGAAATTTTAGATATATGAATGTTTTTGGTATTTTTTTATATAACAAAAGAAACACTCAAAGAACGATAAAATAACTACGAAACAAAACATGAAACTAAAACCCCATAACTCTAGGTATTAAAAAGATATGAATGATCAATTAAACCTGGGTTATGGAACCACAACCTATCCTCAAAAAGTAAGATCAACCTCTCCAGATGAACTATAGTCATCTAGAGAGTCAAGGTCATCATCGGTATTAGAGACCAAATCAATTTTACGAACCCAACTCTGTCTAGTCTTACCCTTTTCAACACTAGTCTTTTTAGTGGTCAGGGGTGTTGAATTTACCTTCGTAAAATTAGCATGCAATGGTGTCCTACGTCTACGCCTTTGAAAATACTCCCTATGATTATTCATATAATGGTAGCGGGGAGAATTCCTAAGATATCCATGAAGGGAAAAACAGTGTGGACGAGTATGGCCTTTTATTCTACAATGATGGCAAGTGGGCACAAAATAATTATTATCATTGTACCCAACCCATGGTGTCTGAACATCTCCTTGTTTGTTTATCCTTTTATTATAGACCATATTATCATACTTGACATTGTTAGGAGTAGTAGAAGCATAACCATGCAATTTAAAGCAGTTTGGTCGAATGTGACCTTTTGCATTACAATAGTGACATGTGGGGATGAACTTGTTATTCTTACTATCTTTCGTGTTGTGAGTTTTCTTAGAACCAATCTTAGCAGTGGGTATAAGTGGAGTTTTGGAGATTACCTCTTTAAAGCTCTCCTCAATTACCTTTCCTCCTCGTTGTTTTGAGGAAGATGCCTCAAGATATCCAAGGTCAGACTTATCACTTGGTGGCCTCTGTGCACGCAGAATATCATCCAAATTCTTTGAACCTGCATTCATTAGCTCAAAAACACTATTAGCATTAGCAAGTTCAGTGTTTAACTTATCTATATTACCTTCGTGGATTGTGTTGAGATCATTCAAGGCCTTGATTTTCTCTTTAAGATCTATCATCTGTTTTCTAAGATTATCCCTTTCATTTGTAACCTCATCTAAAACTCCTTGCAGTTCTTCCACTTGACTTTGCACTTTAACTAACTCCGCACTGGCATGTTTGTATTTTTCTGCCAGCTTGAGATTGAACTTGTTAATTTTTAGACTTTGCATGTAAAGCTCTTTGTATTTTTCTCTCAACTCATCACTATCCTCTATCTCATTTTCACTCTCATCATCACTGTCATCGGAAGAGTCAACATCACCAGTTCGTGAGTGCAGAGATGCCCCAAAAGCTATAAAATTAGTATTGCATTCTTGCTCTTCCTCAGACTTATCTGATTCAGTATCATCATCCCATGTAATATTAGCCTTATAATTTATTTTCTTTTTCAGCTTGTTGACACATTCATGGGCCAGATGACCATATCCATGACATTCAAAGCACTTAGGTCCAGGTGGTGGTCCCTTTATTCCCCTTTTTCCTTTTCCACTAAAAGAATCAGCTTTTCCCTTGTTTGAATTTTGGTTTTTAAACTCATTTTCAGCAGGACTCTTTTTAAAAAGTTTTTTGAATTGTTTGGTAAATAAGGTCATAGCTTCAAAGTCAAGATCAACATCACTATCAGAATCGTTATTATCTTTTTGAAAACTGGAAAAAGCGATCGGCTTAGCCGAAGATTTTGTTTTGGATTTATACGATTCAGATTGTAACATATCTGCTTCATAAGTTTGAAGGATACCAACAACCTCTTCAACAGATTTGTTTTTAAGCTTTTCTTTACCTTGAAGCATTGTCACCTTGGTTTTAAACCTTTCAGGGAGTGATCTTAAAATCTTCTTAATAACACGAAAAGGAGGGATAGGCTCACCTAGGGTTTCACAACTATTGACAATGGAAATCAACCTAGAATAATAAACGTTAAAAATCTCATCCTCCTCCATCCTAATAGTCTCAAACTCAGTGGTAAGTCTCTGAAGTTTTGATTGTTTAACAACATAGGTCCCTTCATGACATGTTACTAAGATATCACACGCTTCCTTAGCAATTTCACAATTGACAATTTTTCGGTGCTCAATCACATCTACAGCACTAAAAAGTATATCGAGAGCACGATTATTAGCCTGAAGCGCAGCCTTTTCGGCAGGGGATAATTCAAAGGTTAATTTAGGGAGGGTTGTACTATTTTCCTCCTTTGTGGGATATGTGTACTCTTCCACACAAGATTTCCAGATATCTTCGTCGACAGACCTCATACACGCTTTAATACGGGACTTCCAATAGTCAAAATTATTGCTGTCCAAAATTGGGACGCGACTGGAATGATGATTCATCTTCAAACTATTGTTCATCGAGACTAAGGATCCGCTCAGGAAAGAAAAAATTCCTACAGATTACGAGCGACCCGCTCTGATACCAAGTGAAATTCCTATTTTGTTTCCAATTAATTAAAGCAAACAAATAAAAATTGAAGAAAAACGATGAACACAAAGATATACGTGGAAAAACCCTAAATGGGCAAAAACCACGGGAAGGAATCAAACACTATAAAAATCATTGTGCGGTTACAATTGACCTTACTCACAATTGAGACTCCTCGCAATTGACCTAATATCGATAGTCGACTCCTCGTTCACCACACCCAGTATTTGATTGCCGCTGCCTCGAATCCTCGAGCCTTCCAAATGTTTTTCCGGAAATCCACTGGAAAATTGAACTTGATCGAAGATGTAGAAACCTCTTGAAGCTTTGATTAACAATCCATGAACAAAGTGCTTCAAAATCCACAATCAACCCTCTTGGTGTTATTATATTGAAGAACAAACGAAAACACGGCTTTCTTTTTTCTTAGCCGACTCTCTTGCCCTAGATCTTAAAAGGACGGCATATATTTATAAAGATGTCAATCCGATCAATCGCATCGTAAGCCGATTGATCGGAACATTGTAGATCTGACTTTTTGAAGATGTCGATTAACAACCCGATTGATCCTCTTATCAATCGGTATGCTCTGAAATTTGTTTCATACCACGGTCCACAGCCTGTGCGAATATTGGAGAGGCCCAATCAATAAACCGATTGATCCCATGATCAATCTTCTTGTTCTAAAAGCACCAAATTAATCGGCAACAAAACGACGAAGACACTCACTCTCAAATGACATAATAAAACGATTCCTTCCACTCTAATCCTATACAGACTCCTACTTAGAAAATTACAACTCGATATCAATATGTGTTTTGTCACATGGAATTGCCAAAATAAAATGACTCCGGAATTTGGTCCTTGCAGAAACGATCCGTCGTTGTGAATTAGAACCATGACTCGCAGTTTGGTCCATGAATTTCCCTTTTGAAACCATGAATTAATCGAACCGGATAGTGAGATATTTATTATCTATAAATTACTCCCTCCGTCCCTTTTTAAGTGATCCATACTAGAATATTTGCAATTTCAAATCCCTAAAAAACATATTTCTGTATATAACTTTTTAATTTGTTTTATACCAAATTAAAGTGCTCATTGAGTACTTTAATTTGGTGAAAAAAAAATTTAAAAACGATATGCGAAAGTACATTTTTAAACGTCGGCAAAAATATACATTTTTCAACTGGATCACTTAAAAAGGGACCGATGGAATACTATTTTAGCATTTTACTTTAATGTGATATATTGCATATCTATAGTATTTTACGTTAATGTAATTGTTCATGCAATGCACTTGAACGTTGAATCTAGAATTGAGAAACTAGATTTTCCTTGCTAGTTCTTTTTTTTTTTTTTCACTCTTGTTGGTTGCTTATTTCCTTATGGAATGCAATCCGTGCCTAAAACCATAACCGTGACCCACGCATTGGATTGGAAACCGATTGTAGGACTTTTGGTCCAGACATGTATTTCACTTACTAAAAATCATGAATCGCAGATTAGGATCGGATTCCGGACCTTGCTTAGCCCTATTCACCACACTTAATAATTTAGCATAATTAAACAAATAAATACGTAGCATATACTAAAAGATGTAAGATAGACACAAAAAAAAAAACCTAGCAATTGCTTTGCATAATTGCATCAAAATCATACCAGTTCTTTTTTATTTGTTTTGTAAAATTAATTTTATTTGCAATTACTACTCTCTCTGTCCCAAATTGGTGATTCTTCTTTTCTTTTTTGAATGTCCAAAAAAATGCTAGTCTCTTTAAGAAGTAACAAAAGTTTTTAATTTTACAAAACTGTTCTTTAGAAGTTGTCATTATTGTGTTGAAATGATATACTAATACAAGGGCAAAGTAGGAAAGTTATGTCTCTCCATTTAAATTTGTTTCAGTAATTTGAGACGGAAGGAGTAGTATAAACAGCTTGACAGCTGACAAAGAAGATATTATAAAGATAAAGCTGTGAAAGAACTACACAACAGTACATCGTCGACAACGAAGAACAAAATGGTGATCCCTGTCTTGCTCTTATTCTTCTCCTTGTCGCCGGCAGGGTTTGGAGCTGGAGCATACGGTCACGTTGATCAGGATGATGAGTGCATGCCCGCGAAGTGCGGACAGGGCCCAGAAATCCGATTCCCGTTCTGGCTAAAGGATCATCAACCAGACCGTTGTGGCTATGTGCCTGGCTTTGCTCTAACTTGCTCTCCTACCAACGCCAACGAAACCCTGGTTGATATCCCATTTTTTGGCAAGGGAGTGGTCACAAGCATCGATTACCTTTCACAGTACATAAAATACGAGTTCTCCAGTTGTTTTCAACATCAAAACAACCTAAGCTTAATATTCAACAGTACCTCTCCCTTCGGACCCTTCCTACAATTCTGGGGCCACAGTACTCCTACTCCCTGTGACTATTACATATTCAATTGTCCCTCCTCCTTAGCAGATTCATCTGATTATGTACCACTCCCATGCCTTAGCCGTCCAGGTCACAATCTCTACTTGGTGGATATGGGTTATATCACGCCAAACCTTTTGAATTGCACAAAGATCTCTACCATTCCATCAGTCCCATGTACAAATATAAGTTACCTTCCTGATGGCCATACGGCCAGGTGGGAAAAACCAGTAGGTTGTCCGGAATGTGAAGAAAGAGGCAGGTATTGCAGACTGAGTAGTGCCAATAACAGCAAGATTTATGAAACCGAATGCTATGGCATCATCCCTAAGCCACCACCAGGTACTTCTCATCATCTCATCCTTCAGACGAAAAAGAAAGAATATCTACTTCACTTTTCCTCGCATTTTCATTTTATTTGCTTTTTCAATTAATTGAAAAGCTCAAAATAAAATTCTTCACTTATTTAAAGATTTTTAGCTTTGAAATGAAAATATTGTACTCACTCCGTCCGGATTAGTTAGTCCACAAACATATATTTTCAAGTTTTAAAATGTTTGTCCATTTTCAAAAGTCAAAGCATAAAGTATGAAAATTTTACTTTTTTGCCCCTTTTCTAAAACTTAAAATAACAACACAAAAACTTTTTTTTTTAAATAATGTGTTCACATTTTTGAATTTTTTTTGCGCCGTATTAAAGTTCTCAATGAGATCTATCAAACAAGATACATATTGATAAAAAAATAATTTTTGCAACTACATTATTTTTTAATTTGAAAATTGCACGTAGTTTCGTAGTGGACTATCAAATTGGAATGGAAGGAGTATTAAATGGAGGGATTAATGATAAAATAGGAAATTAACAAACTCAATGTAATGGAAAAAACGTTGGAATCACCAAAATGAACCAACATATCCGGATGGAGGGAGTATTTAACTACGTACTTAAGTAATCGGTTGAATACACGACTTACAGTAGTTGCCGGTTGGGAGGAATTCCCATGTTTGATTAATTGACTGGTGGCTTTGAATATGATTTTATACTGGCCGGGAAATGAAAAGCCCGCTTGTTACTGGTGGATTATCTTTCCTGCGATAGGGACTAGACTAGGTAATGATTGTGCCATTGTATTCGCCTCTGCAAATATCGACTGACAGAGCTTGGATCTTAGCAACTTCATGGAAAAATTAAAGTTGTTTAATCTTATAATGAATACCCATGTATGATTAATTGAATGGGGTATTTATATGATCTTATGCAGGTGAAACGAAAAGCAAACATGGTGAAACGAAAAGCAAACATGGTGAAACGAAAAGCCCACTTGTTACGGGTGATTGTCTGTTTTTTTTTTTCCCTCCCATCTTTTTCCTCTACATTACCTTAATAATTTGTTTGTTTAAACTTGCAGTCTTGGTCCCACTTGGCATTTTTCTTCTTGTTGTGCTTGTCATAGCTACATATTTTGCCTGTAGATCAAGCTATTTAAAGAAAGAGGATCAAGTAAAGGTTGAAAGGTTTTTGGAGAATTACAGAGCTCTCAAGCCTACAAGGTACACGTATGCCGAGATAAAGAAAATTACTCAAAATTTCAAGGACAAACTAGGCCAAGGAGGTTATGGAACCGTTTACAAGGGAGAGCTTTCCATTGATGTTCCTATTGCAGCCAAGATCCTCAACAATTTCACAGGAAATGGCGATGACTTCATCAACGAAGTGGGAACGATAGGTACGATCCACCACGTCAATGTGGTTCGCAGTCGGATCTTTGTCTTTGATGGGTATAAAAAGCTCTTGTCTACAGTACTTGCCAAATGATTCTCTAGACAAGTTCATATCATCTCGATCATAAAAAGCTTCACTTGGTTGGGAGAAGCTCCAAGACATTGCTCTAGGCATAGCCAAAGGAATTGAATATCTTCACCAAGGGTGTGATCAAATAATCCTTCATTTTGATATTAAGCCTCATAACATTTTGTTAGACAAAAATTTCATTCCAAAAGTCTCTGATTTTGGGCTAGCCAAGTTGTGCTCAAAAGACCAAAGTGTTGTATCCATGACAGCTGCTAGGGGAACCGTGGGTTATATTGCACTGAGGTGTTCTCCAGAAACTTCGGCAACGTGTCACATAAGTCAGATGTCTATAGTTTTGGAATGTTGTTGCTTGAAATGGTTGGAGGGAGGAAGAAGAATATTGATGTTCATAAAGCAGACAATAGTGAGGAAGTTTACTTTCCCGAATGGATTTATAATCGTTTAAATCGCGAAGAATTAAATAACAATGAAGTTGAGGAAGGGGGAGATGCCAAGATTGTTAAGAAGCTAACAATTATAGGACTTTGGTGCATCCAGTGGTACCCAGGAGACCGACCTTCAATGAATACAGTGGTTCAAATGCTTGAGGGAGATGGAGAGACTTTGGCCATGCCCCCGAATCCCTTTTCTACAACCAATCGGTCGACTACAAGGGGAAAGATGGGGGAAAGGCCTTTTAGCAGTATGTTAGAGATCATTTCTGAATCCGATTGAGTCAAATGCATTGTCTTTTGTTTGAGAATATTGTGATAGAAGACAGTAATCATCTATTGTTGTAGCCTTATGCTAATACTATTTGTGAGCAATAGAATAACTCAGCTAGAATTGCTTTTTTGGAGTTTCTAAGAGAGTCAAGCCATTCAATGATGTATGTATATATAGTTTTGTGATAGGCGCGTGGAAAGCTTGCTTCTGAGCGCCTAAGTAGGGTGATTTAGCATATTAGGCGTGCGTTTGAGCTGCGTTTTCCATTTAATATGTGCACGTGGTGTTTTTGTGTGTTGAGCGTATTTTGCAGGTAATTCAGGGGTGTGTGGGTGTAATTTCGTGACGTTAGGAGTACATGCACGTGGATCAAGAGTTAGAATGGGTCGGATTTTGCATGGAAGTGTCCGTGAACCGCCGGGAGCGCTACCCCATTTATCTGGAGCGCTCAAATTTGACACAAAGAGCTCAGAAAATGAACAGAAGGTTCTTGAGCGCTACACCAAAAGTGGTGTAGCGCTACCGGCGTGTTAAGAGTCAAACGGTCAACGGGGGGGCGACCGGTCAACGCAGCAACTTAAGGAAGCGGTAGCGCTACCCCTTTTCTTGGTAGCGCTACCGAGTGGCTTAGCAAGGCCACTGAACGTCACCGTTTGGTTTCCGCGGAGAATATTTTCAGATTTTCGTCGTTTTTCTTTAGGATTTACGAGATTAAGTATAAATACTCTTATTAGAACTCAGATTAGGGGTCCACGAATTTTCCTTAGGTTTTATGTTTTGAAGTTTTCGGCTACAGTTTTCGGCCATCATTATACGTTCAAGTTTGTTCCAGATTTTCAGAGTTTCAGCTCTTGGATTGGCGTTCAGTATTGATAATCAAGTTCGTTTTCCCTTGCAATCTACGGTATCGGTTTCTATTGTTTTTATATTTTATTCTTCAAGCATGTTTAGATCTAGGTTTATTATTGTTTTCGTTACTATTAGCATTATGAGTGAGTAGTTGCATAGAGTGCGGCTGCGGGCGAAGGCGCTGCGCACTAGACTAATTGATGTTTCACCTCGGGACCGAATTAACTTGATTTTTGAGCAATTTTAGGAAACGAAAACTCTTCTAACAAACAAAACCCAGGCATCGCCGGAATTCGAATGCGCACAGAATCTGGTGACAGGTGGTGCGCATTTGTTAGGGATCCTTTTTCTTATTCTAAAATCAGTAAAAAGAGTAATTGTGGCCCGAGTAAACATTGGCAAGGCTAGTCGCGGACGCTGGGTTCCCTCAGCTGTACTCTCCTTGTTAATCTGCATTTAGTAAATCAGTCGGTAAATTAGTTAATTAATCTCATCAAACAAGGGGTGGCTACCTAAGAGCCAGGTTAAACTACACTTTCACACTTTTGAGTCAAGCACTTAAGCCGTCTCTGTGGTTCGACTCCGGTACTTCCGGAATTATTGTGCTACACCGGTCGAGAGTCCTACGCTTGGGACGCGTTTTTATTCGTCTTATTTTTAGTCACCTGGTCGGTCAAGCATTTTTGGCGCCGTTGCCGGGGACGGCAGCGAGTGTTTAAAAGTGTAGAGTCGTAGTTAATTTTGTCTTTTCGTCGAGTCACCATAGGTCGGAAACAGGACCCTCTCTATTATCGCGACCCGACACATCGGTTAGTGAGAAGAGAACTGGAGTCAAGTCAGCCTGTGTTGTCTAGTTTTTCATCTTCTAGTTCAGAGTCAGACTCAGCTGAGCATCAGTCGGAGTCTATTCCCATTAGTGATTTTTATATAGAGTTGCCGTTTGAGTCAGTTAGCGTCAGTAATCCACTTTTCCAGTCAGAGATTGAGTCAGTTTCCGAACCAGAATCTTTTGAAATGGGAGACCAGCAGGTAATTCAACAACCGTCGTTGAGGCAGCACTTGAATCCCGAGAGGACCACTCCTCCCGGGCCGATTGTGTTTCCTCGAGAGACACAGGAGGCACGCGATGCCTTCACTGTAAAACCTGGTGTCCTGAATAGCCTCCCTAACTATTATGGGAGAGAGTGTGATGATCCGTACGAACACGTGCGGTCCTTTGAGGGCTTAGTGCGCAACCTCGCGTCTACTACCCAATATGAGAATGCATGCCTCAAGCTGTTTGAGGCAACTCTGAAGGATGGCGCACTTAGGTGGTTCCGAATACAAAAGCCTCAATCCTTCACCACTTGGGCACAAGTGCGTGATGCGTTTTATAGGAAGTATTTCACTGAGGCTAAGACGAATAGTTTAAGGCGTCAAATTCAAGGCTTTAGGCAGGAGAGAGGTGAGTCATTTCTCAAGGCCTAGGAGCGCTTTAAGGAATTAATCCTAGGACTGCCACACCATGGCTTTGAGAGAATTCAGCTCGTCGAATTCTTTCATCTGGGTCTCAACGCTGCGACACTCCAGCACATAGAGTATTCGTGTAAAGGGGACGACTTCTTGTCCAAAACTGCGGATGAGGGTTGGGATTTTCTGGATGACCTAGCAGATAGGCAGAGGGCGTTAGAACCCTCTAATTTTGATCGGTCCGGACCTTCTGGGTCCAATGTTATCCCCGTTACCATACGTGACCAGCGACTCCAGGCCCAGGTTGAAAAGATGGCGCAGAAGCTAGAGGAATTAGAAGTTAGGCAGATTCGTCCAGTGAATGAGGTCAGTATAGAGGAAGTCTGTGTGTGGTGTGAGTGTAAGGGGCACATTGCAACTGCATGCCCCGGATTTTTAGCTGCTAAGGGAGCGAGTCAGAATAATCAGGAAGAGGTAAATGTTGTGAGGAATTGGGACCCATACTCAAATACGTATAACCCGGGATGGAGAGATCACCCCAACGTGGGGTGGTCAGACACTAGACCCGCAGGTGGAGGTCAAGCGCAACCCCTTGCGCTACCTCCGCCGCAACAATTTCCACAGTCCCAATCGTCCAGGCCCCCTCAGGGCCAAGTCATCCCATATAACTACCAGCCACAGCCTGGTAGGGGGGCAGGTCCATCCACTAGTGGTCCTCCCCCAGGTTATTCGCAGATGACCGCGCGTAATCAGAAGTTAGAGGATAATGTCAATTACCTGATGCAGTCTCAGATGTCATTTCAGACTGAGACAAGACAACAAATTGGGGCCCTTACTACCCAAATGTCGTAACTCACTGCAATTATCAGTCACATGCAGCAGGAAAAGGGCAAGTTCCCATCCCAGGGTAGTACAGCGGGAGCCCATTATTTGGGAAATTCTTCAGGTCCGAATGTTCAGAGTCAGAATCAGGAGGAGGCCAAGTCGGTCACCATTCTCAGAAATGGGAAGGAGATCGACAAGTCCATCCCACCAAAGCAGAAACCAACTTCACCCCCGGAGCCGGTTGATGCACCAAGAGCGAATCCTGAAAGTGTTGAGAAGTCCCCTGAGGTGGTGGTGCCTGCTGATGCGGCCCCCACGACTCAAACGCCGCCAGCGAAACCATTAGCTCCATTTCCACAAAGGCTGGCAGTGAAGCCTAAGCAGAGTATGAACCATAAGATGTTAGAACTTTTTAAGAGGGTGCAATTCCCTATTACTTTGATGGAGGCAATTGAGTCTTTTCCCCAGTGTGAGAAGGTTCTGAAGGACCTTTGCACACCAAAGCGCAAGAATCAGAACAACGTGGTTTTGACCGAGGTAGTGAGCTCCATTTTTCAGACTGAGATTCCTGCCAAGTGCAAGGATCCAGGGTGTCCCACCATCCCTATAGCCATCGCAGGCCAGACGTTCGATAAGGCATTGTTGGACTTGGGAGCGAGTGTTAATTTGCTCCCTTATTCCGCATACTTAAGACTGGGCCTAGGCGATCTGAGAGCTTCTCCTGTCACGCTGCAATTGGCGGATCGGAGTGTGAGAGTACCCAAGGGTGTGGTGGAGGATGTGATGATTAAGGTAGGTGAGTTCCAATTCCCTGCAGATTTTATTGTCCTAGACACCTGCTTTAATCCCGAGGTTTTAGAGAAGACTCCCATCATTCTAGGTCGTCCTTTCTTAGCCACCTCCAATGCTGTTATGAATTGCAAAACTGGCAAGGTTCAGTTATCAGTTGGCGAGGAGAAAATGGAGGTGGATGTTTATAGTGTTAGTACTCTGGGTGAGGATGATGAGGAGGTAAAAAAGGTGAGTTTGATCGACGTGCTTGTTCAGGAGCACATCGATCCAGTCTTGTATAAGGATCCTCTGGAGATTGCTCTTACCGCCGAGAAGGCGTCATTTTTAGATTCTCCAGAGGTAGGGGATTCGTTAGAAATGCTAAATGTCAAGGATAGTGTGAAACCTTCTAGGCAGCCTCAGCGGCGCCTGAATCCCCATATAAAAGAGGTTGTTCGGGCTGAGGTTTTGAAGCTTTTAGATGCAGGCTGAGTAGGCTTTATCCGCCATGTTTTAACGGGTAGCTCACGCGTACCATGCTCTTCATTGAGTATGGACCCGACCCCTAGCATTAGGGGTACCCATCATCGACTTGGGTTTTTATAGCTTCGCACGCCGCTATTAAAATAAGGATCGTGTGCCCAGCTCCGGTTAGTAAGGGCAATGTATGCATATTTGTGTTTGTTTTTGTTTTTTTTGGATTTCGAAAAAATTTCTGATGGTCTTGTATAGCCACCCACTCTTCCATTCAAGTTGGGGGATGGGGAGAAAAGTATGACACGTGAGACTGCGTGAAGGTCTGGTGGTGTTCTTTATTTGTTTTCTTTCTTATTATAGCCCGACTTTCACGAGCGGGCAGTACTGACGTCATTTGTTGCCTAGTAGGTAGTTGGTTCTTCAGTCTTTTGCAGGACGAGCATGCTACCACACCAGCCTTGGTAGTTTGGGCCTCTCCGTCGGAGTGAGTGCGGTATTCAGGAGCCCCGAGCAGGGGTGCCACGGACAGTGGCGGTTGTTAGTCCTATAAAGCTTCGGCGCGGCCTGTGTGACTAGCTGTGGACCTCTTTAGGTCCGAAGGAGCGGATTCTGGAAGCAGTCCCGATGACGAAACGCAACAGTGATGGCAAATTCCCCATATATCGGTCGGGGTCATGATGGTTGGCTGCCATCCGTCGGTCCATTTCTTTCTCTTATATTCTCTTTTGCTGTTTTGTCTTCATGCTCTGAGGGCAGAGCATTTTTCAAGTTGGGGGAAGGGGTGTACTTTGTACACGTTTATTTTTGTTTTGAGCGTTGTTAGTCGGTTAGGTTCATTTTTTTTTTTAATTTTTGGTTAATTTTTTAGTGTGGGGATACGATTGTTATGCTTGTTTGTATGGGTTAGGTGAGCATGCTAGATTCTTGTCTCATTGTTTGCCTGTTTAACTTGTTCACATGCATATATCTGGCATCCCTGTTTGAGTATTTTCCGCACCATAAGCAAATTTGAGTAGGTGTTTCCACCATGTGCACAGTATGTCCTTAAAGCATCCCATGTTTCGTTGTTCTTCACTTTCCGCACTTGCACAAAATAGTAGGCGTTTGTACCACATATCATAGTTTAAATATTTTGCATGCATGTGTGAGAGTTGGTGACGTGCTTAGGGGATGAAACAAGGCCATTTTTGCATGATTAAACCACTAAATGTGTCCCATTGGCCCCATCTTTAAACCAGTCCATGTCAGTTCCTGTGTCAAACCTAGGGAACCGGTGTTAGGGTGGAATTCATTCGGTGGTCCAGCTCTGTGCGCATTTTAGAGGCCTCGAATCATTGAAATTAAAATGTCGCTTTTGGGTGCCATGTCTTTGGTTTTTAAAAAAAAAAAACCCTTTGTCCAGTCAAACACCCTGCCTTAAACCTAGCCCTAACTAATCTTGTATCAATAAACCCAATTCCTAACCATTCTAAACCATCCATAAACTATTTTCCCATAATAAGAGAAAAGAGAGAGTAAATCATAGTAGCCGCGCAAAAAAAAAAAAAAAAAAAAAAAAAAAAAAAAAAAAAATGCGGTCAAGTTGAGGGGACCATCCGTTTTTTCCCCACTCTCTCTCTCTCTCTCTCTCTCTCTCACCCCCCATCATTCTCCTTTTCCCTCTTCCTTCTTCTCCATTCAAACCTTAACCTCTAAACCTTCCAAACCTAAACTTACCAAAGTTATGGAACCCTAAGAGGCAAACTGAATTGGATTACTCGAGCTATGATTTCGAGGATGTGAGCACGAAGGAGTAGCACGCAGAGCTAGCCGGGGTGGTGGTATGATCATTCATGTTTGGAGAATATTTGTGAGTCGGTGGATTTTAAGTCTTGATTTATAACCGTTATCCCGTACTCTTGTCATGTTTGTGTCGAATATTGTATCATTGTGATGTGAGTCGAGGTGGCGGCCAGTCAGGGTAGACTATCCATGCGCTTCTATAGGCCGCCACCCTTTGCATGTTCTCCTTTTCCCTTGATTAACCATGGTCATTATAAGCCGATAAAGTCCTTAGTTGACCTGAGGCACGTCGTTTGACTCTCCTGCATGCATGTGTTATATTCGATTATGAATGTGTGGTATTTTATTGAGCTTTCATTGCATATTTCGGCGTTGTTTTGACTGGCACGTGGTGATTTCGGTTCAATCCACGTTGATCGCCAGGCGCCTCACATGGGATGTAGAGTGTTTCGGTGAGTACGAGTGATATTGTGTCACGTGGGAGCATTTTATCTCAAACCTTGTTGAGGAATGGAGTTATTCGGATTTTTGCTAGGGCATGCATGTGACCGAGTTGTGGGTAATAAAGAGATGATATTCGAATTGCTCATTTGATTTTGTACAGGTTGCATAACCCTCGTATCCCTTATTGAGTCGTTGTGTTGGTTTTATTATTTTCGTTTCGTTCGTTACTAGGGACTAGCAACGCTCAAGTTGGGGGATGTGATAGGCGCGTGGAAAGCTTGCTTCTGAGCGCCAAAGTAGGGTGATTTAGCATATTAGGCGTGCGTTTGAGCTGCGTTTTCCATTTAATATGTGCATGTGGTGTTTTTGTGTGTTGAGCGTATTTTGCAGGTAATTCAGGGGTGTGGGTGTAATTTCGTGACGTTAGGAGTACATGCACGTGGATCAAGAGTTAGAATGGGACGGATTTTGCATGGAAGTGTCCGTGAACCGCCGGGAGCGCTACCCCATTTATCTGGAGCGCTCAAATTTGACACAAAGAGCTCAGAAAATGAACAGAAGGTTCTTGAGCGCTACACCAAAAGTGGTGTAGCGCTACCGGCGTGTTAAGAGTCAAACGGTCAACGGGGGGGCGACCGGTCAACGCAGCAACTTAAGGAAGCGGTAGCGCTACCCCTTTTCTTGGTAGCGCTACCGAGTGGCTTAGCAAGGCCATTGAACGTCACCGTTTGGTTTCCGCGGAGAATATTTTCAGATTTTCGTCGTTTTTCTTTAGGATTTACGAGATTAAGTATAAATACTCTTATTAGAACTCAGATTAGGGGTCCACGAATTTTCCTTAGGTTTTATGTTTTGAAGTTTTCGGCTACAGTTTTCGGCCATCATTATACGTTCAAGTTTGTTCCAGATTTTCAGAGTTTCAGCTCTTGGATTGGCGTTCAGTATTGATAATCAAGTTCGTTTTCCCTTGCAATCTACGGTATCGGTTTCTATTGTTTTTATATTTTATTCTTCAAGCATGTTTAGATCTAGGTTTATTATTGTTTTCGTTACTATTAGCATTATGAGTGAGTAGTTGCATAGAGTGCGGCTGCGGGCGAAGGCGCTGCGCACTAGACTAATTGATGTTTCACCTCGGGACCGAATTAACTTGATTTTTGAGCAATTTTAGGAAACGAAAAACTCTTCTAACAAACAAAACCCAGGCATCGCCGGAATTCGAATGCGCACGGAATCTGGTGATAGGTGGTGCGCATTTGTTAGGGATCCTTTTTCTTATTCTAAAATCAGTAAAAAGAGTAATTGTGGCCCGAGTAAACATTGGCAAGGCTAGTCGCGGACGCTGGGTTCCCTCAGCTGTACTCTCCTTGTTAATCTGCATTTAGTAAATCAGTCGGTAAATTAGTTAATTAATCTCATCAAACAAGGGGTGGCTACCTAAGAGCCAGGTTAAACTACACTTTCACACTTTTGAGTCAAGCACTTAAGCCGTCTCTGTGGTTCGACTCCGGTACTTCCGGAATTATTGTGTTGCACTGGTCAAGAGTCCTACGCTTGGGACGCGTCTTTATTCGTCTTATTTTAGTCACCTGGTCGGTCAAGCATTTTGCTTTGTTGGTTAATTTTGCTTTGTTTTTTTGTTTCTGCAATTTAATTGAGAGCTATAAGAGGGATGCAACAGCAAATACAGCTCTAAGACTCAAACTCAGATATAACTTGCCAGTAAAGCGCCTCAACCATTAGGTCTTTCACTTTTCATCGTATTCAATCTAACGTAGAAGGATACAAGCTCGCATATTATACTTTGTCATGGAAGTATTTTTGTTGAATTGCTCGATGTATTTGTCCTGCAATAGATGACTGGAAAATTAGAATTCTCGATTATAGAGAAGCGGCACTCAGAAAAACTCCAACCTTCAGATTTGAAAAAGGGACTTGCTTTTGAAACTGAAAATGTTACCTATTTTAGAGGACCATGGTTGGTTTTTAAAGGATTGTGTTCAAAGTTGAAACGGAATTCATAAATTACTTGGAAATTTATGGGATATTGAATGTACAAACCAAATCCACTCTAGCATAAAATTGTGGGTGCCTCCTAAAATTATTGCAACACAATAAAAAATACTTAGCCTTTGAAGTGACCTTGTCAACTTGCTTGGCTTTCAATGAAACACACCTGATCACACGCCTTTTTTCTTTTCTTATCTTTTCTTTTTTCGGCATGATTTGTCATTTGTGTGTGTGTAAAATTTCCAAAGTAATTTTGTAGGTAGTCTAACACTTTTACCACAAATGTTTCTAAGTTTGGTTACAACATAATTTATAATTCACCAGTCGAATAAAAATATTCATCCGCTTATACTAGATTCCCAAATTTGTAGTACTATAGAGACGCAGCTCGAGAGGGAGGAGGTGGCACGTTCCACCCTCGGGTCCAAAAAAAAGAAAAACTATTTTTGTATTATAAGAGCAATGTTATTCTTCAAAAGGCTTGTATTATTTTTGGTACTAAACATAGTAATGAGTGATTAAACGATGAAAGTATATAATTTTTGGGCATTAAGTATATTAATGGACAATTAACCTACGAAAATGTATATTTTTTTGGGCATTAGAAATAATTAATCTTAAAATAGTTGTACCTTTTTTTATACTAATTACTGCCTTCGTCCTTAAGATAATCTACTGTCACATATTAAAGAATTAATTGAGATTTGTATCCAAAAATTGCACGTCGTTTTACAATAGATTGTCTTTGTGGTGCAAAGGCAGATATTGAATTTTGAATGCCAGCTCCGAATCAAAATCATGGCTCCGTCTCTGACTATATAAGTTAAACTTTTGTCTCTAATCTGCATTGTCCTTAATTAAACTGCAAACACCCCTATGACATGTAAAGCACTAATTTTTTAGCCTAACAAAGATTTTCATTACAATGATAATATAGACTTTTTCTCATTTGAAAAGATTTGCAATTTGTTAGAACATAACTTCCACGAGCATCTTGACCAATACATGGAGACCAAAGTAAGAAGTAGCAATGACTTTAGCATGGTGAAACGACAGTGCTGGATAGTATCAATTTCGGAGAGAGAAAGTGGGACACTTATAGTTAGAAAAATCTTGTAATGAATGGTCATTCTACTAGGATTCCATAAAGCGAAAAAGACTAAATTCACCGGTCGATATCGGAGAATAGATGAGAAGAGTCTTTGCCTCGTCTTTCCCTATTGGTTCCATTGCTATAACAAAGGGACAATACCACAGATACAACTATTTCGACTCCAACTTTTTATAACCTTCTAACATATATGTGAGCTGTAGATTTGTTTATGGGTGCAGACCCCACGTGTAAGTAAAGAGTTGTAAATTGTTGAAGCCGAAATAGTTATAATAGAAATATTTTTGAAAACAAAGTGAGTTTGGCTCATTCAAAAAATCTGGCGATCACTCATGGCCATATATATTTCTGGTGCAGTTGTAATCCATAAAACAAGGCAAAGACTTGGAAAAGTCATTTGTCATTGTCACAGTATAGACGTGGAGAATCTTCTCTTCTCTTAGTGAGCTTGGCTCATTCAAAAAATCTTACGATCACTCATGGCCATATATATTCCTGGTACAGTTGTACTCCATAAAGCAAGGCAAGACTTGGAAAAGTCATTTGTCATTGTCACAGTATAGACGTGGAGAATCTTCTCCTCTTTCCTTCCCTGCTTTTTGTTTTCTAATAAGGAAAATGAATTTGCCCTAAAAAAACAGAAAAATTAAGAAAAATCCTAAAGTCAGCCGGCTAGACTATCGATAAGGTTTGAAAAAATATATTAAAATGTGTGAAAAATATATGAAGCGTGTAAAAATATATTAGAAAGAGTGAAATTTACATTGGAGTGCGTGTGATTTTTGTCTAATTCTTTGTTTATTGTCAGCTCGGCGAGGAACCTAACTCATTCAAAAAATCTTGCAATTAACGTATGGCCATAATTCCAAAGAAGCCATACAGGACTTGGTAAATTAATGCGTCATTTGGATAAAAAATAAATCGTCGTCATTATCGGAGAATTGAACCCGGTCGTTCGAATTGAACCCGGTCGTTCGAATTGAACCCGGCTGGTAGAAAATCTTGCAATGAGACTCCATAAAGTAGCACGGGTGCTATGCAATCTGAATGGTTAAATATTGCACAATCAAGATGAGATCTGAACCATTGAATTGCCGAGGGGACGACTCGGATTGCACACCACACGTGTTGCGCACCCCCTGCGGAGCACCAACCCCAAACCCCTTGCGGTTAATTACTCCCTCCGTCCGCATTTATTGGTCTATATTTTAAATTCGTGTTATTTTCAATTGCTTATATCAATTAATTTGTATTAGTCTTTATGATTTGCAAACTTTCTATTATATAAAGAATTGAGATTTATGAAACAAGATTTATATTGCATATTTTTTTAGATTCATATTGAAAGGTATAAGCAATTAAAAATGATACAAAATTCAAAAAAGGACCAACAAATGTGAACGTGGAACTCGGCTCACTACTACTAACATGGCGCATTAACACTTTAATCATTACATAATTATGTATGACTCACATGGCCCTCCATAAAAAGACGAGGAGTTATGCCGCCCAGAGGGATCTCCGATCTCGATCTGGGGCTACTCTCTTGAGATTTTTAAGGCTCCTCAAGTGCTCTTCATAAACTTTTCAAATGCTCTGTGAACAAGGCAGGCCCAGGGGTAAACCCCGCAAGACCCCAGGCTTAGGCAACCCCCGGGCTGGGGCAACCAAAATAAAAAAAAAGAACCTGAAAGTTAGATATAAATTTAAAATAGTTTCCCCATAGAGCAGAAAGCTGGCACTTGGTACGGTGGCGATTGGATGATGCCCCCTCACGCGTGAACGTGGGTTCGACTCCCCACGCACTCTCCTCTTTCTAGTAATTTTTTGACTTTGTCTTTTTTTCCTTTATTTCTCCATTTTTAATAGTTTTGGCACTTTTGGTTTTTCTTTCGGTCCATTATACTTCAAAAATTACATTACTAAATTCCTTTTGTTAGAAATTTGCATTTAACAAGTGTACCATTAAATTTTGATTAAAAAAATTATCCCCATGGTGGGATTTCAAAAAAAATAAAACAAAAAATCGACCGGGTTTATTATTTTTTTTCACACATGTTCAACTATGAAGCAAACATTTTTTATTGTTTTTTTTTTAAAGAACTCTTACAATCATATCTTTTTAAGTTTATCTAAGTTCAAATTGATAAAAAATTTAACTTTAGAGTTGTTTTGTATTTCGGGATGGTTCTACTAGAATAATAGACAAAGATCACGCTAGAGAATTTAAAAATATCACAGTTTTAAGAAAAGCGTGATAAAGAAATATGGGATGGATTTTTAATCGCACTCTGTTAATAAAACTGTGATCCGTAATATTTTTTTATCACGGTTTTCATAAAACTGTGATTGTAATTATATATTTTAATCGCATTTTGTTTGGAAACGTGATAAAATGTAGTACTTATTTAAATATGTTTTGTTAGAAAAGTGATCGAATCAATTTTGTTTATTTTAACCACGCTTCCTTCACAGACTTGGTAAATACAATCACGTATTTTAATCACATTTTGTTTGTAAACGGGATAAATTTAGTTCTTATTTTAACTACGTTTTGTTAGAAGCGTGATATAATCTATTTTGTTTGTTTTAACCATACTTCCTTAATAGACATGATAAATACAATTAATTATGTATTTATCACATTTTGTCTGTAAATGTGATAAAATATAGTGCTTGTTTTAATTACGTTTTATCATTTGAAAAACGTGATAAAATAAAGTCTTTCATGACAATGAGAAATTAAACAGGCCTTTTCTCATTTCAAAAAGTTTGCAACTTGTAAGAACATAATTTCTACGAAGTAACAATAATTTAATTGGTTTTGTTGATGACTAGGCCTTGTTTGATAATCCAGATTCAGCACTTAAAACTAAATGAATTAAGTAGGTTTGACAACCACATTTTACATTACTTAAAAAATTAAGTGGCTCTTAAAATGCAAGGTAAAATGTTGACAAAAATTAAGTAGCTTCGAGCTACTTAATTTTTACTGAATTTATGAGTAGTTTCATTTAACTATTTTTTCTTCCACCAGACCATCACCACCACTTACACCACCACTCTGCCACTCCTACCACCACTGCCGCCACTATACCACCACCACCCTGCCACTCTCACCACCACCACCACTCACACCACCATAACCGCCACTTCGCCACTCCCACCACCACTGTCGCCGCCACCCCACCACCACCACTCCACCATTACACCACCACCACCACCACCATTACTACCGCCACCACCACCACTGACAACACCATAACCATCACTCCACCACTACACCACCACCACTATTGCCGCCACCGCCACCACCCCACCACCACTATTGCCGCCACCACCACCACCCCACCACCACTATTGCCGCCACCCCACCACCACCACTATTGCCACCACCCGATCACCCCCACCACCACTCTGCCACTCCCACCACTAATACCACAACCACTGACACCACCATCACCAACACTGCCGCCACTACACCACCACGACACCATCACTACTCTCATCATCGCTCTCCACCACCACGAGGCCACCACTCCACAATTACAACCACCACCCCACAATTACAACCACCACTGCCGCTATATCCATCTTGCCAATATTCTGTATATTTTTATTATTTTGATAAATGTACTTTTTTTTTCATTTCTTAATTTCATTTTTGTATTTCAGAATTAATATATGAAATGAAAGACAAAGAAAGATAATTAGTGAATTTAACACCAACACTGTTATACAACCATCTTGCCAGTATTCTACATATTTTTATTATTTTCATAAATGTATTTTTTTTTTCCATTTATGCATTTCAGTATGAATATATGAAAGACAAATTAAGAAAATTAGTGAATTTAATACTTCAGCTCCTTATACAGATCAAACAACTTACTTATTTCAGTGCTTAAGATTCATTACATATCAAAAAGCTTATTAGCCTAATAAATTCAGCATTCAGTTTTCAGTTTTCAGTTTTCAGCTTTCAGTTTTATCAAACAGCCTTGGAAACCATAATGAGAAGTAACAATGATTTAGCAAGGTTGTTAGTGTTATTAATTTTGCTACGAGTCTTCTCTTATTCATCCATGCGTTCTTTTCGTATAATCATATTAGTCTTTACCCTGTTAGAAAAATCTTTTCAATCAATGTGAGCTTGACTTTAACAGAAAAAATCTTTCAATCAATAGCCATGCTACTAGGACTCCATAAAACGAAAAAAAAAACTTTGAAAAATCACCGGTGAATATGAGAGAACAGATGAGAAGAGTCTTTGCCTCATCTTTCCGTGTTGGTGACTTCATAAAACGAAAAAGACTGAGAAAAATCACTGGTCAATATCAGAGAATAGATGAGAAGAGTCTTTGCCTCATCTTTCCGTGTTGGTTCCGTTGCGATATCATTGTCAGCTTGGCTGGTTCAAAAAATCTTGCGATCACTCATGGCATGTTCTTTGTACTCCATAAAGCAAGCCAAGACTTGGAAAAGCCATTTGTCATTATCAATGAATAGACATGAAGAGTCTTTCCCTCATCTTTCTGTCTCTGTTTGTGTTTTATAGTAAGGTGGGCCTGAGTCATTCAAAAACTTGAAAAAATCTTGCAATCACGGATGGCCTTATTCCTAAGATGCCCCGGTTTGGGAAAGTCATGTGTCATTATCAGAGAATATAGAACCACTAGAAAAATATAGTGCTTATTTTAATTATGTTTTGTCATTTGAAGAACATGATAAAATAAAGTCTTTCATAATAATGATAAATTAAACAGGCCTTTTCTCATTTCAAATAGTTTACAATTTGTAAGAACATAATTTCCACGAAGTAACGATAATTTACTTGGTTTTGTTGATGACTGAGGGACTAATACTAGGAAACCATAATAAGAAGCAACAATGATTTAGCAAGGTAACACCACAGTGTTATTAATTTTGCTACGAGTCCTTATTCGTGCATCCGTTCTTTTGGTATAATCATATTAGTCTTTACCCTGTTAGGAAAAACTTTTCAATCAATGTGAGCTTGACTTTAATAGAAAAATCTTCCAATCAATGGCCATGCCACTAGGACTCCATAAAACGAAAAAAGACTTTGAAAAATCACCGGTCAATATCAGAGAAGATTCTTTGCCTCATCTTTCCGTGTTGGTGACTCCATAAAACGAAAAAAGACTTTGAAAAATCACCGGCCAATATCAAAGAATAGATGAGAAGAGTCTTTGCCTCATCTTTCTGTGTTGGTGACTCCATAAAACGAAAAAAGACTTTGAAAAATCACCTGCCAATATCAGGGAATAGATGAGAAGAGTCTTTGCCTCATCTTTCCGTGTTGATTCCGTTTGCGTTATCATTGTGAGCTTGGCTGGTTCAAAAAATCTTGCGATCACTCATGGCATAATCTTTGTACTCCATAAAGGAAGCCAAGACTTGGAAAAGCCATCTGTCATTATCAAAGAATAGACAAGAACTGTCTTTCCCTCGTCTTTCCGTCTCCATTTTGTATTTTATAGTAAGGTGGGCCTGAGTCATTAAAAAATCTTGGAATCACGTATGGCCTTATTCCTATGATGCCCTGACTTGGGAAAGTCACGTGTCATTATCAGAGAATATAAAACCGTAAGAAAAATCTTGCAATGATATGAAACTCCATAAAGTAGCGTAGACTTGGCAAAGTCACTTGCAATTAATTAATTATTAGCAAAGTCACTCACCAGTCAGCCTTGGTAAATATTATCTTGTTTCGATCAATCTTATTTACATTTTCAATATTTTATTGAAACTCTAATTTAATTACAAATACTATTCTACTTTTTTGTTTGTTGTTGATGTAGAAAGAGCTTTTTCGGGCTTTGAAAAATGTGAAGAGTAGGTTGTTTAATTGAATGAGAGATCAGTAGTTGAATGATAGCTTAGTCGCATATATTGAAAATGAAGTATTTGACGCTATCGGCATAAAGACTATGATGCAACGATTCCAAAACATGAAACTGCGTTGAATGGAATTCGAGAACTGAAAAGAAAAAAAAAAGACAAGGCAATCATCAATGGGTCGGAAAGAAAATTCCACAACAAAATTCCTATCTCCAAGGTCTCCCAAACTTTGCTACAGCTAAATTTTTAGGAAATTATATGACCATGGATTTGGTTTACGTAAGATTGTGACAAATTATAGGGCCAAGGTAATTTATTGGGGTTGTAAATTTATTTGGTTTGTGGAGATGGCCGGGATCACATCCACGGCATGGTAACTAATGGGTGAAGATGAGGGTGGTGACATACCAGTTGATGTCTTTTATTTTAACGGACATCATGGACGGTGTTAGGGGTTGAGACTAAATCGACACATGTACATTTTAAACATTGGAGACGAAATTGGATAAATTTTAGATTGAGGACGAAATTGGCCACTCTTATTACATTGGGGACCAAAAAAGTAAATAAATCGGCCATGCTCCTCTGACTCCATAAAGTAGAAAAGAATGGACAAGTCACATGTCATTGTCAGATAATGCAACTCGTTAGAAAAATCTTGCAATCAGACTCCGCAGAGCAAAAATAGACTTGGATTCTACTGGGAACCTCAGTTCCTGTAGTACCCATTGGTTGCCGTGCAGCCCCAAAAAATAACGTCGTTTTGGAGGCTAGTACTACTATGTCCTTAAAGCAAATGCGTCCCCCCACACTGGTGCTCACATGATACCCAAACGATTGCTAACGATTATCGACGAGTGGAAGAAGCACTCCAATACACTCGAACAGCGAACGCAGACTTATGTTGTACTCTCTCACTAAAATGATATGTAGTATGCGGTTGTGTGTAAACACGTCCTATTAATGGGAAGCACAAAAATCAAACTATTTATAATGCACTAGGTGACTATTCAAACTAATAGATGTGGCTGTTCGGAAGAAATCGAGAAGTGTTGGTTCACGCAGAAGGGATACCAAATGAATGGACACAACTTATGGGTGGGCCTCTTTGCCGTTGGAAACTCCAATTCCAAGTTAACAGTTTCAAACTTTTCCCCGTAAAAGGAATATAGCCTTTTAGTCCAAACCGAGCCCAAATTATTAATCGTGGCCCCAACCAATATGGGCTTGAGGTTTTTTCTCCCATACATGAACCAATATTCATGTAGTCATTTTAATTTGGAGTGAACTTCTCATTCAAACTTAACTGATTTTAGTCAATCGGATGTTCGATACTTCGATATTTATCTCCTCACTGACATGAACACAATGATATGCAAGTCCATCGTCTAAATAGATTGGTGGGGACCCACTCGAAACATAACTAAGAACATGCTAAAATCTAAATTTTTCCCCGCTTTCATGAAAGATTGTCAAGTGTCCCATATTACCAAATTTCCCTCCATTGTCGCAGTTTTTAGTGGTTACTGGAAGTTACATTCCTCCCCACTTACTCTTTGCAAGAGAATTGAAATCATGGGATAATGGAGCCAGTTTGGATTTAAATAAATGGTCTTCTTGATTCTAGAAGTCAACTCGCAGCACTAACCTCTCCCATTACGTGGCTTTTCTAAATTATGAGGCCATTTTAACCAATTAAGTCAAATGGCCCTCAAGATTACAATTCTCAAAACATTGGCCTTAATTGCCATTCTCCGGATTACCATGGACCCAAAATTGGGCCTAAACCAATAAAATTAATTCGGCTCATTTAATTTCTAAAATCTATTTAGCCCAATTCGGTCCAAAACATGGGGCTTTTGACCCTTTTAATTTTGTGCAAATTTTTGGTATAAACAATTTATTTGGGAAAAAATAGAAATTTCACACAATTATGCATTATCCAATTCCTCATATCCGAACAATTTTGGATGCCGGGTATGTATCCATGCCCGAGCACCCATCTCGGTTGTCCAAAACATTTAATGGACGGTCCGCATTCAAAAGAGAAAAAGAAGAGAGCGAGAGGAGAGAGGGAATAAATTTGGACTGTCCAAATGTGTCTTGGACAGTCGGATTGTGTGCTCGGGCACAGCCATCAACCTCACGGTTAAATCAATCCAACTCTCTCGACTTACAATCAAAGATCCTCAACCTGTTGCAGTCATTCAACCCCGTCGAAGCCTTTAACACCATTGAGCTCTTTTCCTTTCTGTCATTCAACAAGCCTAGCCTAGTCTTAGTCTTGTTATTGACTTCTTGTACCCCACTTTTGTTAATTTTCATTAATAAAAGTTGGTTTTTATTTTATCTCGTGGCCCCAAAATTTCCCCAACGGTTGGGAAATTATTAAGTCCTTGCTCGTAGGCAAACCACGAACCATATTGTAACTCTGCCCTTTGAGGGTTGCACACAATCGCACTAACGAAGTCAGAAAGATCTCAAAGGCCTCCATCACACTCGGACTGTAACGGACAGTCCTGGCACGCCCATCTCACAAACCACACCAGGCGCTTGTGGTTCTCTCGGTGTTTCTATGTGAAAACAAGTACTTCCAAAATGTAAAGCTAATATCAATACAATCATTCAAGTAATACTTGGGACATAGATTTCCCTCAACAAGAGCCTGTTTGTAGTGTTTGAAGTTTGCTATTGGTTAATTAAGCCTAGAACAATGGAGTTGGTGTTATTTTTTATGAACTTTGACAAATCTGTTAGGTTTCCCTTGTTGCCTTGAGGAAATTAGACTTATCTAGCATTTTTCCAAGTCTTATAGAGGGTCCTCTGTATCTTCTTTTCAATTATCTGTCCCCTATACGATTAAGAGGCCCAGAAAGAGACCGCAATGAGAATTTAAATAGAAAACTTGTCTCCACTTCTTTTCTTTTCTTTTTTTTTTTGCTTTCCTAGACTTTGGGGTTGTGAGGGGAAGTGTGCTCCATATCCTCTCCAGTTGTGCGGATGTGGTTCTAGGGCTGGGGGTTTTCCTCTTCAGTTAGTGTAGTGGTTGTAGGCTTGACATTGTGGACCTTTAATTTAAGATTGTATGTTGAGTTTACTTGTTTATCTTCACTGTTTCGGTATGATGAGATGCTTTGTTGCTCAGAAAAGAGAAGAAAAATTCTGGCCTTCTTATTAGCAGAACTCAAGGTAGGAACCAAAAGGAGAAGAGAGGGGAACCATTTGATACGATTTCCATGCTTCTCCTGCATTTTGATGAATTTGAGGAAGACTGAAATACGGAGAAGGGTGAGAGCCGAGAGGGATACATAGGGAGTGTGAAACTTTGTTCGTATCTAAGTTCCAATCCTGTTTGAAAGCGACGAATCTTTAACAATGTTTAGGCTTAACCAAAAGTCCATAGACTACGAGAACTTTTTCTCAAAGACTCATTTGTTGCTGTGACGGAACCTTAAGTGATCACAAGGCCATGTTTGAGGATACATAAATCCCCTTTGCTAAACGAAATTTGACTTGTCTTTTCGTGATTCTTCAAGACTAGGAAGATTTCTGACTTTGGGTTGACACTTTTGTGGGTGGGTTTTGCAGCTTTTGCTCTGTTATTGACCTTGATGATATTTATTGTTCACATCCGTTATTGTAAGCTCCGTTTGTGTCTCGTTTTTTGTTATGCATTCTTCCTGTATTCAGTTTCCTGTTGGAGCCATATCATTACAAGCTCATTTGCAAAGCCGAAGAGATGGTCGACTGAAAAAAGACTGGGGCATCTTCACTAAGGTTCCTGGGAATTTGTATTCTTCCTGTATTCAGTTTCCTGGGAATTTGTGAAATATCTTCCCCAAGGTTCCCACGCCAAAACCTTAGCTGCATACCTAACTCTAAGCCTTCCTACAATCTACATTATTTAAACAGTCACAATTTCGATAAATAGCCTTAAAATTACTCCCTCCGTCCCAAATTGTTGGTCCTTCTTTCTTTTTTTGGCTGTCCCAAAACATACGGTCATTTTTTTTTTTTTTTGGGTAAATAAGCTTGAAATTGAAAGAGGTTAAGCGAATGTACAGCCTACAAGGGGCATACCCCAGGGAGGACAAAATGAAAAGGAAAGAAAGGAAAAGAAAGAAAAGAAAAGTGCGTGGTCCCCGGCACAACCCGCCGGGGTGGGAAAATAAGAATTGCTGGCACATCTCGCCAACATAGGTGTAAATAGGCAAAATGCAATAAGTGAAGCAGATAATTGTTTAATGCCATGCACAACCCGCAAGGCTAGGATAATATCAAAAATCATGCGCACAAATGGATAACATGTTGTGGGTCCAAGAAGAGGCCCCCCCGTATGAAATGTGAGTTAACCCGTGCTCGCGTCCCATTAGCCTAGCTATCCCAAAGGAAAGAGCGGCATCAGGGACATGAGCACGGGCATGCAGAATAGCCATAACTAAGTAGTGATATATATGGAATAACCAACCCTCAACAGTGGAAGTAACAGTAGCTGAGCAACCCGAACCGAATGAGATAAGCCTCTAGCAGTTCGGCAAGCAATAAACCCAAGGGAACCCTCCCAAAGAACCCTTTTCACTGAACACATGCCTAGTTTGCTACTCGCTCCAAACATCATAGTCTAGGCTCCCAGACATCAGGCTTCCTCTGTTTCCGGTGACTGTCCATATTGATTGCAATACAGAATGACCAACTCTCAACCATTAAGCAACAATGGCATTGCAACTCGAACAAAGTGAGATAAGCCTCAGGCATTTTGGCAAGCAATAAACCCACGGGTACCCTCCCATAGAACCTGTATACTGAACACATGCCTAGTCTGCCCAATGCTCCAACCACCAAAGTCCGAGTTTCAAAGTCATCATTCCTATATAGTTTCCATTGGCCATCCATAATAGTAGAAGATAGATCCATAAATGTGAAAGTTGACCCACTGGACGACCAACTGACCCTCAACTGTTGAAACAATAATAAACAAAGAAAAGTGTATACTTCTTTCCTTTTTTGGTACTTTTCAAAAAAAGTGGGATTTCCAAAGTAGGACCAACAATTTGGGACGGAGGGAGTATGTTTTTTCTAACCTATGCATGACTTGAGTACCTCGATTTTATAAAGATCAGAGGATACATATAGATGATAGGCTAGTGACCCTAACTACTTAACATAACAATTAACCTTTATAGTTTCCCTCATCATTCGATACTCCTCAAGGGGTATTGATTCTATATCGAGCAATTCATCGTCACATAGACACTGGCGACTTTTCTGTTCAGATATTGATTTATTTGTCTTAAATCCCATTATATAGTGTTCCGACAAAACAATACTTCTTCTTTTTTTATCATGCTTTGGCATATAGACATTTACAACCCCTTTGGATGGTGAGAAAAGGTGGATAAGAAAGATGAGCCGTTTCTTATTCAATCTTCCAAAACAAAACAAAAAAATTAAATGGCGAGATTGGGTGAGAAAAGAGAAGAGTCAATCAAAAAAATTCTATTTGTGTACTTTTCTATCTATTTCTCAACACAATACTTTGGTCAATCCAAATGAGTATTTGACTAGAAATCATAACCCTTTCTTTTCTTTTCTTGTGAAATTCCTCAATTCAAAGGGGCTGTTATATCCTTGAGTTGTTATGTAACCTTTCTATTTTTTCTGTATATTTTTGCTTCAACTCCAATTCATATATCTTGTTGAAAATAGGAGAAACGCTACTATGCACATCCCTCCTTGGGTGTATGGTTATATGCACAATCTTAGATCGCATTGAATTCATAATACACAAATGTACAGATGAAATTTATGTACAAAATTACAAAGTCTGTGTTTTTTTCATACAGATTTTTTTGTTTAAAACGTCACGAATTTAATTAAAGTGATCAAAATATTGTATACCGTCTACGTTATTAGAATATATATATATATCGGAAAACTTCTTATCCACACTCCCGGAAATAAGAAAAAAATGGATTTTTTTTGTGTTGCAAATTATTTTTGGAAAATCTGATCCGTCCAATGTGTTCAGAATGTGTTTTCAAGGGTCCAAGCGGAAAATCTTCAAAAAAAAATATCGGGAAGGGCTTGATCCAAGCAGTTTTCGCAAAAAATGTAAATATATATTTTTTGCGAAAACTGCTTGGATCAAACCCTTCCCAGTATTTTTTTTTGAAGATTTTCCGCGTGGACCCTTGAAAACACCTTCTGAACACATTGGACGGATCGGATCGTCAAAAAAATGTTTGGATCATGAGGTCCGGAAATGAAAAGTCCGGATAGGAAGTGAAACTATATATATATATAAGGCCTTGTTCTCCAATAGATTTTAGGTAGATTTTATGAAAATCTCATAAAATGAGCATTTTATGGAGATGTGATAAAATGAAGTTGTTTTCCCAACTAATAAAATGTAGTAGTTTTCCTATAGATTTTAGGAGGATTTTATGAAAATCTCATAAAATGACTTTACATTTTATGTGTTGAGATTGGAGTGTCATAAAATATGAGATTTTATGTACCTAAAATCTATTGGAGAACAAGGCCTAAGTGTGCATCGTAACATTAAATAGCGAGAATGTGAGATGAGATGTGGTATGATTTTTTAGGTATGGTATGGCATTGAATTCCCTGCACCTGTCGCTATCATGCTTGATGTTCCAGCGAGCACATCTTGCTGCAGCTGTGGTCCCACATATAAGGGAGAATAATAGCTACATCAATAATGATATATCCCCTCAGCCACTCACAGTCATACTCTCTCTCATATGGAGTGTGGGGCTCATATGAGGCCCACATGTGAGGATCACACCCCATGTAAGAGAAGGTGTGGCTGTGAGTGGTTTCTACCTCAAGAAACAAAAAGGACATTTCATTAGCAATCAATCCTTTTCAATCTCTAAACTTTGGTTCTATTTTAATTTGGTTTGTCCCTAAATTGACCCTTGGGATTCCTTAAAAGGTGTCCACAAAATTATTTCTCTACTTTCTGAATTTTTATTTTTGGGCTTTTCTAAATCCGAGAAAGTCTGAAAACACCAGAAACAATTGATTTGTACAAAAACTTCCTGAAAGCTCATGCCGGGAAATTTCAAGCCAAATAACTGGATATGTTTTAGTGGGTTTTGACAAGTATAATCTACACCAGGGATGAGGCTTTGTGCTTTGCACGAAGTTAATGTCCGTTGTTGAAGCAGCCGAAGTAGATTATGAATAGATTCATTACAACTATAGTTGACTATTAGTAGTAAAATTCTAAAGTATAATTTTTTTTATCGAATTAAAGATCTCTATTAGTAGTTTAATTTGGTATAAAAATAAATAACAAATTATATAAGGAAGTATTTTATTTTCTGATCTGAAGGATATTACAAAGCAACCCAACAAGCCAACAATGTAAAATTCTAAAGTATTAAATTTTTAAATTTTTTTTTGTATCGAATTAAAGATCTCTATCAGTAGTATAATTTGGTGTGAACAAAAATTTAAAATTATTCGCGGAAATACTTTATTTTTTAATCCGAATTAAAGAATGTTATTAAAAAGTTTGTCAAACATAGCATGTTCGAAATGCTATTGAAAACCATATCTAACATAGCATGCTTAAAACGCTATGGAAAGTATTTGTAACTTATAGCACGCAATGAACGTTATAAAAGCTCTGTGGCATATAGCATACAATGAACGTTATAAAAGCTCTAAAACCTATAGCATGCAATGAACGCTATAATAGATCCCGACTTTTTATAACAGCGGCTGTCTGTCTTAACATTCTTAAGAACGTTATCTAAAGCCTATTATAGCGTTTTTCGAACGCTATCGAAAGTGTTTTTTGTTGTAGTGTTCTCGACATGTGCAGTAAATAAACTTCTAAAGTATAAAATTTTTCATTTTTTTGTATCAAATTATAGATCTCTATTAGTAGTTTAATTTGGTAAATAAATAAGTAAATAATTAAATGCGGAAGTACTTTATTTTCTGATCCGAAGGATATTGCAAAGCAACTCAACAAGCCAACAATGTAAAATTCTAAAGTATAATTTTTTTTTAATGTTTTTTGTATCAAATTAAAGATCTCTATTAGTAACATAACTTGGTGCGAACAAAAATTTAAAATTATGCGCAGAAATACTTTATTTTTTGATCAAAAGGAATTTCTCGACATGTGTAGTAAAGACAATTGGGGACTACAGAGAAAAAAATAAAGCCTATGAGGTAAATATGGAAAATGGGAACAACCGCTTTAAAAGGCAGGACTGCCCATGTTAAAAACTCAAAATACCAATCAAGACAACTGCTAGTGTCTCCAATTGAAGGAAAAAATTGGGAAAATTGGCAAAAAAAAGTGGTAAGCCATTGAATTGGCTATTCTCCGTATATATTGGCCTTTGTCATGATACCGCAATTAGGGTGTTAAAAAAATTTCAAAAATAAGGGTGTCAAAAATTTCAAATAATTAATGTTTGACAAAAGACATGCTTTAAGTATGAACCCTCCTATTACTGAGTGGTGCCTTGTCTAAGAGGCTAAGAAAATGGCACGTTATGTCTTTTAGTTCGGGACATAGACATAGTGCTTCATAATAAGTAGGAAAAAATCTGTCAACCAAAACAAAGGGAAAAGAGGAAAGCCAATTATCATTTTCTGCTTCTGTCTACACTTTTCCTCTTTTCGGGCAATTCATTCTATAATTGGTTTTGCACTTCCTTCATCTCAAGTTCTCAACCACAAATTTGTCCTGATTTAATAGCTATGTTTTCATGTATTTTTTTTTTGAAATGGCGCGTAATGAGAGAAGTGATATTTGTGCAATCTCCGTCGCTGTATCTAACTTTACCAAAAAAAGGCAATGGGTAAAATTGTCATCGCCTTCCTCTTCAATTTAGGATTTGGTTTCTCTTTTTTTTTTTTGAAAAATGTCAAGTTCTCATTCAAAGCCCGAAGGCAGAAAGATTACATCACCTAAAATAGGAATGAATCAAAACAACTAGCATATGACATGAAGACGACACAAAAAGACTGGTGGCCAAGACTCGACTGAGACACACCTGCCGAGGGAGACTGATACTACGTGCAGGCATAGAGTCCTGTCAAGATCATCTAGTTGTAGAGAATCCCATCGGAAAACCCAGCTCAATCCTAAGCATAAAGCACAGATGCAATTTGAAAAACACTCCGCGCAGGGAGGTAAAACAACACCCAAGCGGGGCAAACAACCACCAAAACGGGGCAACGCCTAAAACTAACAAAACAAAAACTGAAAAGTAAAACTCAACCCCAGTGGAAAGGTGTCGCTGGATGCCGCCACGCTGGAACTAGCGACTTATTCGCCGGAGGATCTCAACCAGCTCTTTCGATCTTCAACTCTTCGCTCTATTGAATGTCGTGGTTTACATTGGATGTTGTGGTTTACATTGGTTTCTCTCATATCGGTTTACATTGGATGTTGTGGTCCCCAAAAGAAAATTGTACGACATTGAAACCTTTTGATAATGAACAATTTAAATTTCTCTATTATTGTGAAACTCATCCTAGCGAATTTTCGTACCAAATATTGGATGGGATTAGCAATACGACCTCGTACAGGAAACGAGGAATTACATGCCCCCACTAAAAATTTAAGAATACTATAAAATATATTAATCCTACATATAGGGTCCGGATCTAATCCGGGATCCCTAGGTCCGGGGCTCATAGTTTCAGATCAAATTTTCATGATCCGAACCGTCCAATGTGTTTAAAACGTGTTTTCAAGGGTCCCCACGAAAAATCATCCAAAACAAATAACGGGAAGGGCTTGATCTAACCAGTTTTTCATAAAACTGTATATGTGCAGCAGTTTTTGTGAAAAACTGCTCGGATCAACCCCTTCCCGGTATTTGTTTTGGACGATTTCTCGCGCGGACCCTTGAGAACACTTTTTAAACACATTGGACGGTTTGGATCATGCAAAAACATGTTTTAAAACCTTCAAAACATCAAAAAACCTCCAATCTGGGATCCCGGATTGGATAGTTGGCGCCTACATATATACAACTCTTATTATATATTGTGAGGCGAAATAGATAGCTGTCATTTAATACCTCAAGTTAAATACCTCAAAATGCTGTAAATTTACAACAAAAAAATTTGATAACCAGATGTCTGGGCTAGTTTGCGCGCACCTCGACTAATTCCGGGGCCCTAGAAGTAACGACTGGGCACGCATAACTCCCCAATGGTCCTAAGAGATAACAACCAGGTAATTTTACAATTGACGGTTCATAGATTGTTAGTCTACTTTCTTGAATTTTGTTTTTGTTTTTATTAGTCATGGAAAAATACTTTTTGTTTATTTTTCATTGACTTTCATAAATCTTGTATGTTACTCCCTCGGTCCCCTAATAAAAGTAGGGTATTAAAGTTTGGGTTGTCCCTTAATATGTGTGTGTTTTGAAAGTTAATGGATAAAAATTTGTACAATTATTATTTTGCCCTTTTTGAAAAGTTAATAGGTAAAAGTAGAGGATAATTTTTGGAAAGAGGAGATAAAAACTGATATTAAACATATAATGATGATGTTCTTTTAATAAGTTAAATTTACAAAGCAACACATTTAAAATGTACGGAGGGTGTATATACTTTTGTAGCTAGTGATGAAAGGTGGACCATACAATAAGTGCATATAGTACACATTTTTAATGTGATATACTATACAAAAAACATTTTTTGGAGACTATGTTTAGTAGGCCACGGTCGTCTCCGTTAAATTTTTGGGTCCGACACTCAACGGGATGTTACTTTTTTCCCAAGCTGTTCGATCTGGTGGATAGGAAACCTTGCGACAGTTTGGTAACGTAATACTCTCCCAACGTGATGGTGATCGGCTCATAAATTCAAAGACATTTTTCTCGGTAATTATTAGTCCGAGGTACATGTTAAAGTATGTGCAAATCACAGCTTTGTCAAAGTAAAAGAAAGAGGCTTGAATTTTCTGTAGAATGGCGATTATACACTATGTTGGCTTGAATTTTATGTGACAACATTCAAGACCTAAAATGGGTCCGTTTGTTGGGTACATGGAAAGCAGACAAATTTGCCTACAATTTGGAATGACAGCTTGGTGGAACCAGAAAGGGATATCCTCCAAATGCCCAATTTATTTTTGGGTACAACTGTTAATAATTCGTAACGCCGTCTTATATGAGGTGGGTCTCATGTATGTGTACGTCTAGTCCTATGTGATAGGGGTCTTACAAATTAATAACCGTTACATTAAAAAATTTCCCATCCTCTAGTAGCTTAGGCCCTGAGCGCTAGGTGGCCAGGGATTCAACCCCTAGAAGCGCGACCCCCTCTTCCTTCCAACTACCAAATGTCTTTTATAACAATAGGTTAGGTAGGGGTGAAAATCAGTCGGTTTGGTTCGGTTTTCGGAGTGTTCGGGACCGAACCGATCGGTTCGGGGTTATTTTGCTGGGAACCGATCCCGACCGAAAAAACAATGGACCGATCGGTTCGGGGTGGTTTGTTTTTTCGGTTTTTTTGGTCCGGCGTTAAAATTGAGATGGACGGCTGTGATTTGTTATTTTTTGCAGGGTCAATTTCAAGAAACCGAGATAGGGGTGGTTTTCGGTCCAAATAGGGGTGGTTTTGGGGTAATTGGTCCAAATAGGGATGATTTTAGGGTATTTCGGTTCGGTCTGACAAAAATTCCGGAAAAACCGAACCGAGATGTATTTTGATGCAGATTGGAAATTTATATTACTTACAAATATAGTGTTTTAAGTTTTCCTTATTTTTATTTTATTAATTTTGTTAGGAAGTCTCCAATTTTAGAAATAAGTGTTCTAGAGTATTTTGATTCCTAGTTGGATTAGGGTTTGTTATTTGATTCCTAGTTGGATTAGGGTTACTTTAGCCCTATAAGTATCATTGTAAGCCTAATGGTAGAATTCGGTTGTTGATGAATCAAAGAAAATGAGTTTTTACTCATGTCTTGATCGTTTAAGGAGGGAGTACCTCTGGGTCGATCTTATTGTTCGTGTTCCTCTTGCACGATCAGTTTCGTTTCCACAGGCTGCGCTGCATCAGTTGGTATCAGAGCTGCAAGTTCCAATCCTGAGATGGCTGCCAGAGGACGTTCTGGAGGTCGGGGTGGACGAGGTAACCGTACGGCTGATCTTGACGAAGTCTATGAGCGGGATGAAGTCGCTCGAGAAGCTCGGATTGAGGACGGAATTCAGCGGATTGGGTTGACACTCGAGGCAGTCATGCAACGCCTTGAGGCCCTAGAAGTTGGGAATCCGACTCGCCGTCGCCCTGTTAGACCTAACCCTCCGATCGAGGATGGTTTTTCAGACGATGAAGATATCAAACCTTTTGGTGGCGGAAACTACCAAGGGGGGCGGTATAGAGACGTTGCGGCTAGAACCCGTGGCTCTCATTATTGTGAATCTAGTAAGAAAATTGAGATTCCAAAAAAAATTGGGTTTCCACAATTCCATGGAGGGAGGAAAAAAGATGTCATAGAAGAAATTTTGGTTGAGGGAGATGTGGGAGATTTTATCGATGATATATTACAGGAAGAATCCGATAAAATATTTTTGGACACAAATCCAACGTTGTTGCAATCTGAAATTGATTGGGATTCACCTCCAAAATTTGATGAGTACTCGGATGAGGAGGAAACTTTCATTCATAAAGTGGAAGAGAATATGAATGATGAATTTGTGGAAGTGGGCATCAAATTGGGTATTGAGAAGAAGGCTGTTGTTATCCATGACAAAGTTGATGGGATGAACTCATTCGATGGCGTCTTGAACCTTGCGAAAAAGGCAATCAACGTATGTCCATCACTAGGATTCGAAGTATCAGAGTATATGGATCCTTTTTGGAGAGTTATTGAGGAGTACTGTACAAGCAAGAGCCCGTGGATTTCCATTTTTGAGCAAGATGGATTGACTTTGTTGACAAAAATTATTTCTTTAATTTTTGAAGATTTCTTTTTGGAATTTGGCTTTGGAAAAATCAATTTGAAATTCAAGATGGAAGCGGACAAGGTTCGGCGAATTCAACTGTATAAACTCGAGGACGAGTTTCTTCAAGCAGAGGAGAATGATGCAGATTGGAAATTTATATTACTTACAAATATAGTGTTTTAAGTTTTCCTTATTTTTATTTTATTAATTTTGTTAGGAAGTCTCCAATTTTAGAAATAAGTGTTCTAGAGTATTTTGATTCCTAGTTGGATTAGGGTTTGTTATTTGATTCCTAGTTGGATTAGGGTTACTTTAGCCCTATAAGTATCATTGTAAGCCTAATGGTAGAATTCGGTTGTTGATGAATTAAAGAAAACGAGTTTTTACTCATGTCTTGGTCGTTTAAGGAGGGAGTACCTCTGGGTCGATCTTATTGTTCGTGTTCCTCTTGCACGATCAGTTTCGTTTCCACAGGCTGCGCTGCATCATATTTCGATTTTTTCGGTTTTTTTCCAGGCTGGACCAACGGAACACCGAACGGAATTTTCGATTTTTTGGTCGGTTCGGGTCCCGTCGGTTTATTTTTTCACCCCTAGGGTTGGGTATGTTTTCATGTTTTTGAAATGGCACAATATCTCAATCAGTGTTGTTGCATCTATATAGCTTTACCAAAAAAAAGTAATGGGTTAAAATAAATTTTTTCACCGTTCAAAAAATAAATAAATATTGGATGAAATTATAGACGGACCTACAATGGGGCACAAAGAATCACATGCCCCCACTTAAAATTAAAGTATTCTACTATTACATTTATTCCAACATATGTTTCACGATCATGTAAGTGCCTCACTAAATTAAAGCGTGCAGATATACAACTCTTCCATATAGTCTAGGATGAAATTGTTAGGATTTTCGCAACCCCACAACACTCCTACGGATCTTGGAAACAATGAATCACAGAATAGAAAAACAAGTAATCGTGCATAATGAAAAACGGAAAAGAAAGCGAGACACAAATATACATGGTACCTCAACGCGAGGAAAAACTACGTGAGCCACACCAGTACACTGTGAAATCGAAATCAAGAGTACAAGTCTTCTCGCAATCTCTCTGAGATCTGCTGAAGGTTGTCTGCACCCTAACAATCTCCCACTTGAAGATAACTGAAACATCAGCAAACAAACAACTGCAAACCTCAAATAATCTCAATCAATGTGGACGTAGTCATCTGATCCCTCTTGGTGTGGCTCCAGTGCCACGCCACCGCCACCACCGCCACTGCCACGCCACCGCCGCTGCCACAACTACCACCGCCACCACTATCACCATTACCCACACATCACCACTATTGTCATGCCACCGCCATCACTCCACCACCACTGGCACTCCATCCAGCCCACCACCACCACTACTACCATGCCACAACCTTCACACTACCAGCACTACACCACCACCATTGCACCACTATTCCTTTACTGCCACCACAACTCACCATCATTTCAACACCACCATTACTCTACTGTCACCGTTACACCACCACCCCCATCACCACTCCACCACTACCACAAATACATTATGAGCATTAGTAAGATTAAGCGACAATTAGAACAAAAAAATCATTTTTTAATTCAGTGCTTGATATATTTTATCAAATAGCTTTTCGGCTTAAAACATTCAGCATTCAGTTTTTAGTGCTTAATTTTTCAGCTTTTAGTTTTCAGTTTTATCAAACAGCCCCTTAAAAACTGACTGAAGTGAATTGGAACAAGCTAGCATCCTCAGACTATCCATATGTAGATGTATTGTGAAACCAATAGATTTGCTGTACTACAAAGAAATACGACTTCCTGTTAATTGGCGAATTGAAACAGGTTCTTGATTGTCTAGGATTTTAGGACTAGGTTCGGCCTATTTAGGTGTTTGGGCTTGGGCCATTGCATGTTATTAGGCTATGTCCCAAAAGGTGTTTTACTTTATCCAACTCTTGGTTGGATTTTCCTCCCCTTACACCCCAACTTGATGTACCATTTGTCAAGATTTTCTTAATAAATTTTTTTTGCCAATCAAAAAAAAAAAAAAAAGAGCAATTTTTGTTCACCCCCACGATGGTATGCTTATTTTGTGTTTCACTACTATAATCAATGACTATTCATTTTGTTCCAATTCATTTGTTAAGTGACTATGAAAAGATTCAGCTTAATCAGATAGAGTATTTGTAAGCGTTTGTTCCACGAATTCAAATTTGAATCAATAATTTTAAAGAAAACAAATAAACTTCTTGATGAAACAGTTATTGATATTTGATTGAGCTGAATTTTGTTAAGGTCCCCTAGTAGATGAATCTAGAAAAATTAAATGGTTCTGATCAACAAAATGATTAAATGAGACACAGAATGAGCTCACCCACTCCGACGGTGAACAAAGTGAGGGTGAACAAAATTACACTTGGAACATGCCCTTAGATAATCATTTTTCTTTTTTTTCTTTTTTTATCACCTAGTTAGATAATCATATGTCTATTAGATCATGAGTCAAAATCCTGACTCTACCAGTCAGCAAAACGTGTATAATGATAGTCCGGGTTGGGTGCGATACAACTGATCATATCACAGCCCTTAATTTCCCCAAAGATCAAAGTTGGAAGAGGTAGCTAGGTGTTTAATTATGTGATATGTTTTTGTAAAAAATAAAACTGCCCATCATAGGAAACAAACCAGGTGGATTGTCACTGTTGCCACAAGCTATGTTTGTCATGGAAAATTATTCCATGCGCATGGAGGAGTCACATAACTTTTATGTGGATCGGCGCATTGCATTTAGGGGAATCTAACTTGAACATTTTGCTCTTGTGCTGCCTTGATTACCAGTTCAATTTTGGCACTACGACAGCCGTAAATTGCAAGGAAACTTTTGTTTGGAGAAGTCTAGGGTACACACCTTAGTAATATGCAATTTGGGCAAGATTTTATTTTATTTTATTACAATAGGTAGGAAAATACAAGTATCAGAATTACATTAAACTGGAAACAATTTTTTTTAATTTTTTTTGAACGGCAAAGAAATTTTATTAATCAAAGTTACAATGATTAAAAGGAACCAACAATCACTATAAATCCAACTCAACAATCACTATACAGTCTATACTTACCTAAACTGGAAACAATTTGACAATCACTATAAATCCAACTCAACTAATAACCCCATTAGGGAAAAATAATCTCGACAAATCCAAAGGAAATAACTCCTAATTTGCTAGTAAGATGGAGAAATCTTGGCTAACTGAGCTAGCTGCCGTTGGTCGGTAACAAAAAATTGATTACAAAAAAATGTATACCTCATATGCTATAATTTACTAGTGAGATGCAGAAATCTTGGCTATCTAAGGGCATCCGCAGTAGGCTCCCTAAAATTTGCTCCTAAGTTGTATCATAAGGTGTACACATAAGCATAATTGGGGTCTACTTTTCACTCCTAGAGCTTGTTCAATTTGGAGAGGATCTGTGCACTCAATAGGCTAGCAATAACATTCTCTATTTTGTGAAAAAAAATATTAGGAGCAACTTTTTCCTTGCAACTTTTTCAAAGATTTCATATAAGAAAAACATTTAAAGACTTTGGCCCCACTTGGAGCTAGCTAGAAGGCTACCTAAATTTAACTATTGTGCTAGGAGCCAAACTTAGGAGTCACACTTAGAAGTTTGTATAGGGAGCCCATTGAAGGCAATATGTAAGCACATGACTAGGTAAATCTTAGGAGACTCACTTAAGGAGCCATTTTGTGAGCCCACTGTAGATGCCCTAAGCTAGCCGCAGTTGGTTGGTAACAAAATATTTAATTACCAAAAATATGTATAACCCATAACAAAAAAATTGTATAACTAACACTTAAAAATATGCGTAATATGCACCAAATTTTCATGTAACATAAACACACACACAAAAAAAAACGTAATATTCCTATGGTACACTTAGTAACATAGCTTTAGGAAACATTTTATACTTAACTTATGAAATATGTAAGGCATATTTCATAGTTTACATCCACTCTCCTAAGTGATAGTGCCTGTCTATTTAGGAAGCCAAGTTAACTTACGATACTAATCATAATAGGAAACCGGTAAAATAATCATGGATCATGTTGATATGCGACATGCAGTTGTAAAACAGTAATTTGATATTCAAGAGTAGAGCGGACATGACGCAGCGGAATTCACGAGAAAATAGTTAGCGTAGTATTTCAAAAGAGATAGGTTCTCGAATCTACGAGAGTTCTTGAATCCACAAGAGAAAGAGATTAACTCATAATTATATTTGGTTAAAAGCTACCGAAATAAAGAGATTAATGCCCTTTATAGGGAAAGCCTAGCAAATATTATTAAGAGTAATTTGTAAGAGTAATTCGTTAAGAGTAATTCGTAATCTAAATATTTCCTAAAATAGCAAAATTACTAAATTGAAGGCCTAAATGAAGAAATTTGGCCAAAATCCACCATGGGTTGCGACTTTGGGGTCGTGAGTCTTTACCGCAACACGATTCTGCTTCAGCCCACCAAGTTTGGGCTGATTCCGGGCTCTTCGATAAATTCCAAATTTGACAATTTTCAATTAAAAGTTATTTGGACCAGTCCCGGGAGCTTTGACCGGTCCATTTGATCAAAAAATTAGACCGCTACTTGTTCTACATCAAGGCATTCCCACAGATAGGGATGGATGATAAGCATCACAATATAGACGGGTAGAATTGACATTCTGCATATATGTAGGGGTACGTAAAGCAAACATTATGCATGTATGGAAGGGTTTAGCGATCTTAATTAATTAATGCATGTAATGGCAAAATAGTCATTATGCGTGCTCCATTCATTTCCTTTGGGGAGTTTGCTCAGCCCGTTGTTGTGTAATGGGGAGTTGACATGGGTGGCTGTTGGATTTTAACATTTTTTTTTTTTTGAAGAGTAAAAATTTATTAACCTTTGAAAACGAATTACAAAGATTAAAGAGATCCTAGCAACAGGCATCAAGATGGGGAAAGGGAGGACCCACAAAGAATACTCCCCTCACACCAATAGACACCTGATGCTAGGAACCAAAAGGGAAAACACAACCTGATGCTGGCAAGAAGCCAACCAAAACCTCCCAACAAGAAAAACAACTCCCCAAACAAAACCTAACCAAAACGCCCAAAAAAGACACCGCTATCGACAATATTAGCTTGCAACGGAAAAACTGATTATGACCTCATCATCTTCCCCCAAATAATCTTCACCCAAGATCTTGCTAATTGACCAAGCAGCCTGAGCCGAATTAAGTTGAATCTTGTTGATGCTTTCAGAAGAAACAGATAAAGCAGCAGCAGCAATAGCAGATCTGAACACTACGCATTTTTTTCTTGTTACGACAATTTTTCTTCTTAGATTTAGGAAAACCCAACATATCTTCAATCCTTTTTTGCTTCCATTTTCCTTTCCCAGTATCTTCCATCACATCAACTTGATTGAGATCCACAACTAACTCGATACCCTCCACATCTCTCTCCTTAAGAAAGCCCACTTCAGAAAGATTCCAAAAGCCATGATCATATTCCACGACCTCCTTATCATTTGTGGTAACAGCCACATCAGCATCCATCTTCTTCTTCTCATCCTCATTCCCAATAATATCCTTTCCGCATCATTAGTCGTCAAGCTTGTGTTGCCCACCATTGAAGCACAAATGGAGGGTGAATCAATGGCTCAACTCCCAATCGAATCCAGCTGCCTCGAAATTTCAGTATCCTTTAAAGAATCTTGTACAACATGATGAATGTTATTGGACACACTATTATTAACAACTTGATGAATGTTATTCGACACACTATCACTGACATCCTTGCTTCCACCTTCTCATGTTCCTCATTAGAATTAAACACCAAGATTGGAAAATCCGTAGGCATCTTATCTAATTTCGGACAAGCAAGAAATCCAACAGAATGATTAGAGTGAGCATTGACCAAGTAAGTACTGCCACTGATATCCAAATTAATTTCCTCATCTATGTTCGATTGTAAATTGGTTGCAATTAGAATCTTGGCAATTGCGAATGAAGACTCATACAAAGTATCCTCATCAACTGCTATGAAATCTCCCCATTGACCTCCAATTTTTTAAATTTTTTTAAAAGTAAGCGAATTCCAAACGTTTAAGGGAACGCCAATACAAGAGATCCAAACAAGCCTCTCCATAAGCTTCCACATTCCAAGCTTCAATACTCGCGATTAACTCATGCATTAACGTTGTGTTCGGAAAAGTGATAAGAATATTTTTACCACCCATTGCCTTGATTAGGATGTCTCCACCAATCTCTTTTTGTACTTCTACTCGGAGTTCATCAACTGATAATATTTTGTGTAGAACCGCCACTGCACTTGTGTGAAGCCAACCATTCCCAAAAGGTTGAAACTTCATAGTAGAGTTTATTTCCTTGCTATTACCCAAATGATATCCTTATCACTTCCCATGAGAGCATGTGCATAAGATCTATGCCAGCCTACATTATGGTTTTGGTACGCAATTTTGCCTTTATCCGCATCCTTACTAGAAACTGCAAAAACCGCCATATTTTGAGGTTTCTGCAGGGTCTGATTGGGGGACATCTCTTCTTGACAAAATCTGCTAGCTTCACCACCATATTTTTATCTTCCACCTCCATACCATTGGCTTTGTAAATAGCCACATCTGGAGAGACATGGCATTCATACCGGACAAAACCAAATTCACTACCGGTCATGCTCCTTTTGGCAGGGATGAATGCATCCCTAACCATACCATAATTGCTAAAAAAATCCCTCAGCCAAAAATGGGTGGATTTCCCCAGAATATTATCGATAAACAGAGAAACTAACTCCTCCATCACAGTTGGATAAAAAATAACTACTCAGAAGCATCAAATATCCTAACATATAACATTAAATGTCAATGGAATACAACACCAGCAAACAGATAGCAGAAAACAGCCAAGAGAATAAACCCAAAAGTTACCTCAAAACAGATCGAAGTAACAGAGGGCTGCGAGAGAGTGACGGATCCAACCACACCAGACTTGTCGATCCGATCAAAATAGAGAGCAAAAACCCCGGTTAGTGATTGAAAGGGCCGGGATGAATGGCAGCGGACACCACGGTGAGTGGTGGATGGTGCAGGAAAGGAAAGGGGAAGGCTAGGGTTTCGAAAAGGGTGGATCTGTGAAGGAGATAGCTTGATTTTAACTTAGCAGTGTTAAGAATATATATACAAAAAAAATCTATACTAGTATATAAAATAAATATATTTATTTTAGTTAAGAACTTGTCGAGACTAATTTATTTTATAATGTTGAGCTTTATTATCTACTTACTTACAAATTCAAGTGAATTATTGCGACTTTGTTTGACTAGTTCAATGCAAATAATATAAAAAAAAACTACCAAATTAGGGGCATGTTCCCCTCACATTTAAAAAAACACATAAGGAAACACTCGATTTTGTTCCGTGCCCAACTGTGATGTTCTAAATCATTGATCTTGTTTAAATGAGTAAAATATGTGGTCCTGCAAAAATTCAGCTCAATCAGATATACGTAAATACTTAATCCAAACAGTTTTGCAAAAACTGAGGCAAGAACTAGTGTTTTAAAAACTGTTTGGATCAAGCACTTACTAATATCCGATTAAGATGAAATTTTGTAAGACCTTTTATTGTACTCATTTAAATAAGATCAACGGTTCAAAACATCACAGTGGGGCTCGGAAGAGAGAGATGTTTTTTTATGTGTTTTTTTAAGTGTGAAGGGAACCGGCCCCATCAAATTATATGAAAAATATATAAAAATATAGTGCATTTTTCAAACTCAAGTGGTTAGCTAGTTCAAATAATATGATGCTTATACTATTGCAGTTTGAGATGAGTTTTCCTTGTAGGTTCATTTACTACCGTGAACACCCATGGTTTGGTCTACGTCTAAACTCGTTGTGAGCCAGTTTTGTAGTATGTGTCATTTGATCTTGAAATATTGTCAATGTCATTTGTTGTTGAGGTGCTGGGTTGTGCTCTTTTATCTTTTGCTGTTTGAGGTGTTGGGTTGAGGAAGAGGGGGTTGTCAGTGGAGTTTTTTTCTGTTGGCTTCTTGCCAACCTTTTCGTGTGGTTAGTTCCCTTTGGGTCCTGGCGGCATTTGATCACCGGAGCGTGTGTATTTTACCTTTTGGGTTTTCTCTTGCTCCGTTGTGATGTCTAGCTCCTTAGTTCCCTTTAATCTTTGTAATGTGTTTTCAAAGATTAATAAAATCTTTTTACTTTTCAAAAAAAAAAAAATGTCTCTCGTGCATAGCTGATTGATAGTTTTCGCTCATTCATGTATTATTGATGGAATCTTTTGTATTGCCTTAGGGCTCTGGAAATACAAAAGAAAGTCATTATTAAAAAAGTGAGATTTAAAAAATCCTTCTAAATAACTACAAAATAAAAGAAAAATATCGCTATATTTCAACCACAGGGTAAGATCGAGAGGCAACTCTTTTGGCAAAAAAACAAACAACAAAATGAAGAAATGCAAGTAATGCAAAGTAATTAGAGGAAATGGTTCTCTCACTTTATTTTTCTCCACTCTCCATTGTCCCCAAAGCTAAGGTCCTATCCAAACCCATTAATAGTCCCTTTCCAAAACAACCTCTCATTATTTCCCTTCCTTTTTCCCATACCTGAAAGAAAAAAAATGGGTGGTTAAATGGAGTCTGAAATTTAACATCATTACCTTCTTTTTCCCTCTCTGCATCTTCAATACAAGTTACCCACAAACAAATACAGCTATATAGTATCTTGTATCTATACAACATAAATAATAGAGTGAGTTGGGGGGTCTCTATTTCTCTATCTATAAAAAACCATAGATCAAACCAAACTTCCATTTTCTGCAACTCTCCTGTGCCTTAACATAGATTGAACTTGAACAAGAAGAAGGTCTTGCTTAATCTCCTCTCTCATTATTTTTCCTTACAAGGTTAGTGAGCAAAAAAACCCTAAACACACCAACTGGTTTCTATAATCCTTGTGTTGCTTGTTTGGACTTGCTTGAAGTTTCTTATCCCCAATTAAGGATTAAATCTGCTCAGAAAAGCCATAAAACTTGTTTTTCTTGTTTCAGCTTTGGAAAGATATGGCCTTCCTTAATCAAGATTCGGAAGAATCTTCCCAGAGAAAATTGGGAAGGGGGAAGGTCGAGATCAAGAGGATCGAAAACACGACGAATCGCCAAGTTACCTTCTGTAAGCGCAGGAATGGACTGCTCAAAAAGGCTTATGAGTTATCGGTGCTGTGTGATGCGGAAGTTGCCCTCATTGTCTTCTCAACCCGTGGCCGGCTCTATGAATATGCCAACAACAGGTTTTCCCCCTTTGTTTTCTTGCTTTTATTGAAGTTTTATGGATTGTTATCTCTTTAGTATGCAGTTTATTATTAGGTTACTTTTTGTTTAAGTGAAGGTATAATTAGTGGTTATATTTCTAGATTCCAACTTCTCACATCCAGATCCATAATCCATTTGAAATTTGGAAATCCCACTCCATGTTGTTCTTCTTGTCCATCTTTTTCTTGTTGTTCACTATTTATTAGGTTTTTTTTTTCTTTTTTAATAGACAAAAGAAATTCTATTAATCTCTGAAAATACAACAAAGATTAAAAGGAACAAGGGCAAACAAGGCTATTATGTTATTTTTACCTATCTTGGTATTTTGTTTATGATTTAGGTTGAATTATTGATGGGTATTTCTGTAGATTTCATCTTCTCACATGATCAAGATCGATCTCGTTCTTCAATTTTTAAAATTTCAAATCCAGCTCCATGTTTTTTCTTCCAGCTTTTAGTGAAATGTTGGAAGTTATCAAAAAAAAAAAAAAAAAATTATACAATTTCTCTGAGTCGTCTATTTTAGTACGTATCCTCTTTCTTCTCGATTTTGTTTTTGGATATTTTTCTCCTTAAAAAAAAAAAAAAGAAGAAAAAGAAAAAGAAAGAAGTTTTGTATGATCTAAATATATATACATATTTTTGGGGCTAAATTTCTAAATTTCAGCTTCTAGGTTTTTTACTTCAAGATCTATTCCATGTTTTGCTTTCCTTGAACTGCTTCCAGTTAATTGGAGTACTAAAGTAGTTTCTTGATGTTTTTGCATCATTTTAATAAAAATTTTGTGCAAATTAGAAAGAGATAATAGTGATGGGTTAAGTGTGTAGATATATTTCTGCTTTTATCATAGATCTCCTTGATGGATTTTGGCATAGGGGAATCTCTGCAGTTGAGATTTAGTTCCCTCTTTTCTCTTTTTCCATTTTTTTTTTTCTCCTGCTTCTGGTTTGTTTTTCTTTCCCTTATGAGCTTCCTCAAAACCTCTCTTTCCTTTTAACCTTCACAGATACTCAGATCTGATGCAATACATGGAAAATTAGTAGAAGTGAAACAGTTGTAATTGGGTAGAACTAGCATGGTTTGGAAGCCATCAGAGTCTTGGAAATCTGGTTTCTTTCTGTCACCATTCTTGCTATATCTTTGTTATTTTTCTGTCAACCAGTCATTTATCAGCTGAACAAAATGAGTGATACAAAGCTGTCAAACTCTCATTTGCCAAAACGTCTCTTCAACTCTTGACTCTACCTTAGTAACATGTCAGATCAGGTCAACAAGGAAAAGAAATAAAAAGCTTTTACTTGCGAAATTGGAGGTTAGGGTTTGAATTGACCAAAAGGTCTTACAATTAGTGTTCTCATTTCAATCAGTCAATGAATTCTTTTCTAGTATCATTCTAATCCAACATTTTGGACCGTTTTACCCTTCACTAGAAACAAATATTAGGAGAAGGCTAGGTCTTAGTTGGGTATCAATAAAATCGGGGCGACTTCAGTTAGTTAGTGACAGAAAATGCAAAGAAATTTTTTGAGTATCACTTTTCATATAAAATAAACATATTTATTTTGGGTTAAAATTTATTGGGGCTTAGTTTATTTTATTTTGTTGAGTTATATTATCTACGTACCCTCAATTTCAAGTCAATCTCTATTTACTAAAATTGCGAATGAATAATTCTGTGCCAATAATATTAAAGGAAAACAAAATTAAATGTAAAAATATACAAAATTTTGGTGCATTTTTCGAATGCAAGAGGTTTGTTTGAACCACCTGAACCTCAATTGCGGCCGACGTCCCTGAATAAAATGGGCTTGAGTTTTTATTTAAACCACTCGTATATAATTTAGGGTTCATTAACTCATAGCCTATACACACCAGATTATGTCCAAATGTTTGACCGTTTTACCCTTTTCTAGAAACAAACATAAATGGAAGGCTGACCGTCCTTAGACCATCTTCAATCAATCCTCAAAAACTCTAATAGAGAATGGATATGACATATTGATGCGAGATTTTATAATTTATCCCCTATTTTCTTCAACTTTTTGTACTTTTTGAAGGGACTTATCATCCTTTTAGAGTTTGAAATTTTGATCGATGGATGTATGTTATCTTTAATATTTGTAATTCATTTTCAAAGATTATTAAATTAATTTTCTTCTTTCTGGATAAAAATATAATTCTTTGCCATCTATTTTTTAGTGTTCTCAAGTGGAAAAATAAACACTCAATTTTCTGTTAAAGAGTCATTAATTTTTTCTGGCATTTCCTAATACATCTTTTTTGGATGAACTTTCTGCTTATGAAACCTCAACTTGAAATTGATACACATGGAGATGTGCAAAATTAAAGCACTTATTGTAGCTGTTCGAGACTTCTGAATTATGACATACAAAAATTTGGCTAAAAGTTGGCAATGACAGAGTCAAATGGAAAAGGTTTTTTTTTTTGTCAACTGATAGAAACTGTTATATAAATGCTAATCAAAAGCCGTACAAATCAAACTGGGCATCCATCCCTGTGGAGGGGAGATAGAAGCCACAGAGGAGGCCTAAACTCCCATGTAGAGAAAACAAGACCTCTCACAGCTCTTTGAGCAACAGTATGGGCTACCCCATTGCCGCTCCGCTTCACAAAAACCGTGTTGGCACGCGAGAACCCAACTAAAAGACGAAGAATGTCAGCCACTATAACTCCCACCGATTGGTGGTCTTCCATCTCTCTCTGAATCAACCGGATAAGTTGTTGGGAATCACCTTCCAAGATAACATTGTCGATCCCTAAATCCACAGCAAGCTGCAAGCTTTCCCTTGCTGCTAGAGCTTCCACCGTCAAAGGGTCAGTAGTATGATTTCTGCGTATGGCTCTGGCTGTAATGAACTTCCCATTCCAATCCCGGATAACCATACCCAACCCGCAAAACCCGCTGTTCTTGTCAATGCCCCCATCAAAATTGATTTTGAAGAAACCCATTGGAGGTCTCATCCAATTGCCATTTGTAACGGTCCCAAGTACCACCTCCTCTCGTCGCCCGCAATCCTCATTAACCGTGATAAACTCCTCTGCATCCCGAATAGCGGCTTGACATACAACATCAGGCCTTTCCATTTGGTCATTGAAAATAGCTCCATTTCTACACATCCATAACCTCCAAATAATGGTGCCCACAGCTGCCCAAAATCGTCTATCGTCATCCCCGCCTTTCCATCGTTCAAGGAGACTGCTCCACCATTCTATCAAAGAACCACCTGGGATGGACCTCATATCTAGTCGTAGAGGCGAAATATGCCACACCATTTGTGCAAAATTGCATCTAGCAAGTAAATGGATAATCGACTCCTCCTCCAAATGACACAAAGGGCATAACATATCGGTAGTTAGTTTGCGCTTATACAACACTTCCTTAACTGGCACAATATTTCTTAGAGCTTTCCATATGAACATTTTGATTTTTCCTTGGGCTGGTAGAGACCACACTCTATTCCATACTTGTTGCATTTGACTCCGATTGCTACACTCGCCCACTGCTCGGCCCCCCAGTAGCCCATTTCTTTTCAAATTCAAAGCCGACTCATAACCCGACTTGACCGTGTAGTTGCCATCAGCAGTGAAGTGTTGCAGGAGTCAATTTTGGTGCAAAACTCGTGGGATGAATAATTTTGTCCCACATCTGTTGACTTTTGAAACCAACCAATATTGGGCCTTGCTTCACACCTATAGCGTTCTTGAAGTTCTAGTCTTAATTAATTAATTAGAATGTGAGAAATGGCAATCTCTCTTTCTACTGTTTTTTTCTCTGCCTTCTCTCTAAAAGTTTTCCGAGAGCAAGATTTCCTGGGGGGTGGTGGGGCTGCCGCCTTCCACCTCCACCTCCCCCCCTTTCCCTCTTGTCGATCCACCCCTCCACCACCATCCTCGGCTGTTCCCGTCGTCGTCCTCCACCATCCTCCCCCTCATCATCCAGCGTTTGCATGGGTCCGATCTGGTTTTCTTCCGTTGCCGCCATCCTTATCCATCTCTGCGCTGCTCCCCTTCGCCATCTACCGCCATCTTCCACATCCAGATCAACCTCTCTCCGCCAGATCTTGACGGAAGTTCCACCCTCCGCCTCTCCTCATCCTTCCCTAGCCGGGTATTGGTTGGATTCGATTGAGATCGTGGTGTTGCATGGGTGGCTTGGCTATTCCTCTGGCGAATAAGTCTTCCGGATTAGAGGCAGCTTTTCCAAGGACATTGTTGGATACAGGAGTTTTTTTTTATCTTGTTAGGCTTTGTTTTTTGTTACTCCTTTAGGGAGTGTTTTCTCTCCCCAGTGTGGGATGTTTTGTCCCAGATTTCATCTGTGCCTTTTCATGTCTTGAACTGTGTATCCGTTATTGGGTCCTCTACTACCACGTCATGACTGGTTCTAATAATGCTAGCCTCGTTGTTGGTCTGCTTTGGCAGTATGTACCATTGAGCCTGCTAGTGCTGTGCTTGGGTCTAGATTGTTGGTAGTTTTGGTTCATTCCATTCTTTAGTGATAAAGTCTATACTACCTTCGGGCTGTTTGATGACATTTGTTTCAAAAAAATAAAATAAAATAAGTTTGTCCCACTAGATTATTTTCTAGGCTTATAAAGCGCCATTAGGGGATTCGCTTTGTCTAAATTTTTCTTTTAACCATTTTTTAGGCTTAGTTTCTGAAAATTGCATAGTTTTACTTCTAAATATCAAATGAGGACAACTCTTTCTATCGGAAAAAAGTTTATTAAAGAAACTCAATAGACAATGGCGGCTCTAGGAATTTTGAACAAGGTGTTAAAAAATTACTATAACTCTCCTACTAGTTACTAGTTATATTTACACAAGTTTTCATATAACAGTGTCAATAATGCAACCAAATAATACCATTGAAATACGTAAGATGTCATGGTCTTGGTGAATTCTATAATTTGGGCCAAGTAAAATTAAATCGGCACATAAATATACCAGTATTTATTCTAGGAAATTGTGAGACAAATAGGTTTGCACGGATCTTTTTGGACATATGCTCTTCTTTTTTTTAGATATAGACTTGAGTATTGTTGTTTAAAGAGAAACCAAATCACGATATTGATATCAATAGACACTTTTTTCTCTTTCCTTTTTCTAGTTTTTGTCATTAAGAATATAATTTGTTTCGAGCTAATGCATTAGATGCCCAATTGTGAAATTATCTGAATTGATGAGTGTTTATAGTATAGGACTAAGTGTTACAACACAAGATAAAACACGAGATAATGGTACAACATTTAACATAAAAAAACACGAGATAATGTTACAACATTTAATATAAAAAATACTCCAAAAGTCTTTTTGTTATTCGAAAAATAAATAAATAAAAGACTTTAGAGCATTCAATTGACCATCTACGTAAAGCTACGAATTAATTGGCTGATTTTTTTGGGCTAGGTATTCTAATATTTTTGGATTAGGTGTTTAAAAAGGAGTAGTAAACTAAAACAAAACTAAGAATATTTTTTGGGTGTTCAAGAGACCACCCTTTCCATAGGGTAGAGCCCTCTCTTTTTATCATATGAATTCCTTTTTTTTTAATCTTTTATTAATTTATTTTTTCATTAATGAATGGGTAATTATCCAAATTCACATGAATAAAATTCTAAACAACAAAAAGAATAAAATAGAGAGTGCAAAATTAATTCATAAAAATCAAGAAAAGTTTCACTGATGCACCAAAACTGTGTTTTGGCTAAATAGTTGACCCACCTTTTTTTTTTTTTTGACCCTTGTTCAAATGTTTTTCTCATTTGTTAGTTTCGCGTCAATTTTTGTTGATTAAAAATTTAGTATTTAATCCAACAGCAGGGAATTTTAAAAATAAAAATTAAGGTAAAAATCTTTAAATAATTCATTAAAAATAAAAATAATTCAAAACATAGTTCTTTTGTCCTTATTCAAAAAATATCCACATTATTTTGTATAGCGTTAATTTTTTGTGAATTATCGGTTCATCTATTAGAAATAAATATAAAAATTAAAAAATTATTGGGTGTGTGCTACGAAGAGAGCCAAATGGGGGTTAGTGTACTTTTGGTGCGTGCACTCCTCAGACTCTTACTGAGGAAAGACTTTCAGACAAGCAACATGTACGTACAATGTCATGTATACTTACACATACATATACTGATTTTTACTCTGAAAACTAGTACAAACGTAGAAGCAACTTGGGGATTTTGAGGGGAACGATGTGGGTAATAGAAGTGGACCGGAGATATTGCATCTTGGGTATCTTGGTATTTGGACACGTGGAACGATCGGAGAAGAGATGCTCGAGCCAATCATATTGTGGGATCTTGGTCCTTGGTGGCAGGAGTCAACCAATCAGTGGCTCGACGAAATTAAGGTAGTAGCTCTATTTACCTAAAATATAGGACCTGGAAATTACAGCGAGCAATTAATCTGATAAATATGCAGAAAGAGACTTACCCAGAAACAGTGAAAAGAAACTGGATTGGATCATCTCCAATTCTATGGCCTAATTCGTTTTTGCTCAAAAAGTTTAAAAGTATTTTTGACCCAAAATGTCTCAAAGCTAACATTTTGTTCGATTTAGGTCTCAAGACCCACCCCGCACTCTGTGCCTCCAATAAAATTTTCTTTCTATCTCTCTCTGCTCATTACCTCAAAACCCAAACCAAACAAAAAAAAACTATGAGAAACACACCATATGTTTTAAAGACTTAAACAATTACTCCCTCCGTCCTGAAAAGTTGAGTCCTATTTCATTTTTGGCAGTCCAAAACTTATGCCCCTATAGAGATTTCAATGCCCAAAATTGGACAAACTTCCTGCTTTGCCTTTGTCTTCCTTTAACATCTTGATTTGAAATTGTCCAAATGAAGTAATTCTTTTTTACCGCGTAGTTTCACGGAGAGGATTCTCTACCTGTTGAGATTTTTTCTTCCCTAATAGGTTGGACAATTTTTTCTTCTAGATTTTTTCTTTCCACAATTACCCTTGCCATTATTTACTCCTAATTCCTTGGTCTTTAACCATTATTTTATTCCTTGGTGGATAATCCTCTCCGTGAAAAAATCAAGAGGAATAAAATAATGGTTAAAGACCAAGGAATTAGGAGTAAAAAATGGCAAGGGTAATTGTGGAAAGAAAAAATCTAGACAACATAATGATTATATCCTAGTAAAAAATTGGAATCCCGAAGATGGTAAACTTTATGGGACGGAGGAAGTACTTTACTTGATAACTGTAATTATTAGAGAGCATCAATTAGCGCCCCAAAGTCTTTATTCTTAATTTATTTTTTGGAGCTCATTACCCTTTTAAAGTCAATTTTCTCTTCTAAAACTTAATCTTAGACTTTGGGGTGGTTCCACTAACACAACGAATAACACAACATTTGACACATTTTGGAAACTTATTTCCCACTAGGTCAAGGGGTTGAAACTTAAATCCCACTAAGTCAAGGTTTTTTTTTTTTTTTTGAAAACCGAAACAACCACGCGCATTATTCTTAGGTTAACTTTTTTGGGAGTTTAGACATTAAGGGTATCATACGGTTTAATGATAGGGTTTTAGAAATTTAGGCACTTTCATAGGGTTTTGGTGGTATAAAGGTGACTTTCATACTGATTTGGGAATTTAGGTGCTTTCATACAGTTTGGGGATTTAGACACTTTGAGTTTAGGATTTAGGGTTTAGGCTCTTTGAAAGAAAAAAGGAAAAAAACTGAAGTGGACCCAATGAGAATTTTTTTTTCAAAAGTAGACTTAGTGGTAATTGTCCCGTTATTATATACTCACGATCACCCATACATATTTTCGATATGGGAGGGGGTATTACAAACTTGATCCCCAACTGTGAACCCTCATGTCTCGTGAGTTTAAACACTATAGTCACCACGGCATTACTCGTGTCTTTTTCCTTATAGTCAGAGTCACCACAACTTTAACCGGGTAAGTTTCCTGGAATTTACCTCACTTTCCATAGCGGCTGGGCAACTAGTATTTGTAGTCCACATGGTTAACGTCGTATGCAAGGATTTCTTTGATGCTCTCTATAGTGCCCCATGTAAACTAGTAAACCACTGACTCAGTAATTTGTTGGAGCCTAATCATGTGACCTAAAAGTTTCTAGTGTAGCTTATGTGACTCAACAATGATATATGTCCAACACACTCACATAGTGTGTGGATCCCACCCACATTTCACACTCAAGTGTGTGTGGACCTCACACACTATGTGAATGTGTTGGAGACTTGTTGGAGCAGATTGTTGTACACTTATCATTTTTGTATATGATTTATTACATTTCCAACATTACCCATGTAAAGTGCATAAAACGGAGTGTTATCATGGGCGGAGGCACCTTGGTACAAGAGGGGTCACTTGACCCCTCTCACTTTAATTTCTTGTAAGGACTTTTGATAATTTGGAGCTAAATTTTGTAATTTTGACCCCGTAAAAATTTTATAAATTGCTCCAACTTGTTTAAAATGCATAGAATCTCAAGATTTTTTATTCTTTTCGAGAGTTGATAATACTACAAATGAGGCTATCGAACATTATTTTTATAGTGTAATAAGTCATTGGGACCAATTATAAAGCAAAAGTACATGTATTACTATAAATCTACGTTATAGTTAACCTCTTAATTTACAGGTCGTGATTTACTTAAAAATTGCATCGATTGGGGACCGATTTCTTTTTCTGTCTGAATGAATTGCTATAGTCACAAGTATATCGACTGCTAAACTCATTATATGAAAAATTGCACCGTTTGTATGTTTTCATTTCCAGTGTCAGGTCCACCATTGACAGGTACAAGAAAGCATGTTCTGATGTCTCCAACACGGGATCTGTTTCTGAAGCTAACACTCAAGTAAGTTGTTCTATATTTTTCAAATTTTTTTAAATAAGTGTTTAGCAAATTCATAAGCTGATTTTAGGGATGTATAGTCTATCTGGAGATGAGTGCCCTGACAGTAGAATTTAGACAATTTTACTCTTCTATTTTTCGAGTTAGTAAATGTTTCTCCCTCCGCACAATAATGTTGGATTTTCAAAATTTAACCTTCATAAATAATTTTATAAGTGGGATTCAGGGGGTAGTGGTGGAAACCAATGTTCACTTTGAAAAAAAAACGTTCATTTTCTCCTTAAAAAGATAGAATCTCCTCGCTGATCAATAAAAAAAGTTGGACTCCCCATATTGTGGAGTCGTGGACCGTCCCACAATGCCGGTCCCTTTTAGAGATTCTAATTTTTTAAGGGAATATGTATTTAATACACTGATAAAATGATTTTTAATTATTTATGAAAGGTAGATTTTGAAAATCCATACACTGGTTTAGTTGATTTTTCAGAAAGGTTGGTTTACTATTACTTTGGGACATCTTAAAATGATTGTGGGATATCCTTCTCCAAATTCATTTAGAAGATTGTTGTCTTCTTGGATATTCTTATAACAATTTATGGTTAATCACCAAAATTTACGTATTGCTTGGTAATTTTACTGTATATAGTGAAATTAATGGCTTTTAATTAGTTTTTTACCTTCAAATTCTTCAGTACTGGAAAATCCAGTGGAAATTAAATAGAATGCTTTGGAGCCCAGAACAATTCTATGGTTCCAATTCGATGTTATGGACACATGGCGCAATGCAATCGATTTGGACAAAACTTTGATTTACACCGCCGGTTTAAAGAATGTCTTCTCATGTTTGAAATGTCCTCATTTTCTTTACATGTGAATGATACAAAATTGGATTGTGATTGTCGGGCCTTGTGGTGACAACCTCATTGGGTTCCACGGTTGTTCTCGTTGTTGTGATGCCGTTTCATGCTCGTGCTAACACTACATCTTAATCGTTGCAACTCTTTTCAATGATTAATAAACTCTTTTTTGCCGATAAAAAAATGATACAAAATGCAAAGATTGTAAATACTTTTTTTTTTTGGGTAAATAAGATTGTAAATATTTTTTTTTAATGGCAAGATTATAAATACTTGTTATTGGTTGTAGCTTGAAGTAATGGATTCTGCTTTCTACTGAAGTAGCATTTTTTCCTATTAATCTCATTGTAATTAATATCAGATTAATTTACTTTTCTCTTGCCGAAAAAAAAAAATCTGTTAACTGAAATATCAAACTCTCATCTTGGTATATGGATGTCTCCACACTTTTATTGTTTTAATTTCAACAATCAGTAGATGATGTTTCACTTTTTTACTGGATATTCGTAACCTGAAAGTTTATATTGCACGCGTTTATAATTTGATCTCTACCAATAAATTTGAATATTGGCCAGTTTTACCAACAAGAATCCACAAAACTGCGGCGACAAATTAAGGACATACAGGATTCAAACAGGTAATCTAATTTAACCGATGGAATTCTATTACGTAAATATAAAAGCATGCGTACGTTGTTTGTCGATCACAGAAGTTTATAGTACGAATTATGACATATATACCATGATATCAAATTTTCCAGGAACATTTTGGGTGAGGCTCTCAGCGCTTTAACCTTCAAGGAAGTCAAGAATCTTGAGAGCAAGTTGGACAAAGCCATTAGTAAAATCCGAACAAAAAAGGTATTTAATTCTCCTCTAAAAATCGCGTTCATTTTCTCTCGATTTTTTTGTTCTACCTTGTGATTATTGTGGAGTAACATATATATGAAATCTGCAGAATGAAATGTTGTTCGCTGAAATCGAGCACATGCAGAAAAGGGTAACTCTTTACGATAGAATGAAATTTTTGTTCTACTCTTACATTTCTGTTTTGACATGTTTATAAATTGTAGTTAATGCAAAAGGTTTACGGTAGATTAATAGGAGGGAAGAATCCAGATTAAATGATTTCTTTTTGTTGATCAACAATTTTTTTTATATACACGAAGATACAATAAAACCAGTACAATAAAAAAAGAAATGCACTGAACAAAGACTCTTCTAGTGCTGCAACTCGCGAAATCTCAACTATGTCTAGGCCTCTCGAAGTTTTGATAAATGACAATAGAAACAACACCTTCCAAATAAAAACCACAATTGCATGATATTGCATTTATTTACTACAATTGCAAATGAAAGAAAACAACTCGGCATTTTATTATGAGAAAACATTATTTCCATAATAAAAAATTCTCTAAGCGAGAAACAAATGTTCCTCCAAATCAATTAGAGTGATTAGCTCCCCTGTGATTGTGTAGTCAATGTGATTGTGTAGTTCACAATCATATTTCCTTGTGTGGTTGATTCATTTAGAAACATTTATTTCCACCATGGAAATAACTTATTCTCTTTGATTATCTATCAAGGAAACAAAATGGTAGAAAATTTCCAAATAATACAATGAACCCTAAACCGAAAAGGCGCAAACCCTACACCAAACAAAGAAACCCCAACTGCCTATTACCGCCACCTCCATCCCATAGCCGCCAAGGGACTTTAAAGTTTACAGTAGTTGGTGATGTAAACTTCTTCATTTGATGCCAGTAAACGAAAAATCACAAATCATCATGTACCCAATATCCCGATCTCAGAGTTTCAAATTTCACCACTGCAAGTGCAAAATGAGATTTATTGCTGCATCTTTTCCTAGCTTTGGTGCTGAAATAGTTAAGAAACTGTTTTAATGTTTATATCCATAGTCTCATACGATGATTGACGTAAATTTAATTGACAGGAGATTGAGCTGCAAAATACTAACATGTATCTGCGGTCGAAGGTCTCTCTCTCTCTCTCTCTCTCTCTCTCTCTCTCTCTCTCTCTCTCTCTCTCTCTCTCTCTCTCTCTATGTATTGTGAGATCATCTTCACTAGTGGGGTAAATCTTTTTCCATTCAAAGAATAGGATGGCCAAAATGGGAAAAAAGGAACTTCTCTGGTAGGCCAAATCTAACTTGTCAAAAGTTGTCAAAGTAATTCCTTGCGCCAAATTCACAGTATGAGTGGAAAAATACCTCATTTTTTACAATGTAGATTTGGCTTTCGCAAAATGGCATTAACTAGTGGAAATGTTCTCATATTGCGTTTTTGCATTTCAAATTGCGTTTTTTCTTTTCCTGTTGTACTGGTTTCATATTTTTATCTTCATGGTATATGAAATTTCTTTTGTCAATAAAAAAAAATAAGAAATTTTGATGGAGCAGATAGCAGAGAATGAGAGAGCACAAGAGCAAATGAACTTGATGCCATCATCTCATGGTCATGATCATGATCAGTACCAGACAGTGGGTGCTAATTCACAGCAGCAGCAGCAGCAGTCCTACGATGCTCGAAACTTCCTTCCTGTCAACTTCCTTGAACCTAATCACCACTACTCTCGCAACGGCGAACCCCCTCTCCAGCTCGTGTAAGTTCCTTACAATCTTAATCCTCTTTCTTAAGCTAGGCCAGTTTGTTTACCGGTATTCCTTTATACAAAAATATTGTTTGATCACCACGCTTTTTTTTTTTTTTCTCCTTTTTGTCTCATTATATACTTAAAATAATCATCATCAGCCCATAACCTCAATGATTGGGGATTAGACGGGCTCTACGTTGTTGTTTATACTTGAACTAATACACGAGGTTAGTTCCTCGTATGGAGAAAATAAAATGAAGAATCAGTAATGTAAAAATGAAATCTTTATATATACCCGCGTGATACTGATTGCATTTTTGTATAATTTCTACTATATACTTGATGATAACTTCTTATTTTTTTGCTGATATTTTGGTGCAGTTGATATGCAGCGAAGCGTTTCGATCAAGTATTATATTATAAGAATTGATGGATTCCAATTAAACTGAGTAAAATGAAGGCATTTGGTGTATTTTTTATTTTTTTTTCCTTCTGAAAACTACTTATGTTTTTAAGTATGTTGTTAGTGGACAAAGTGTTGTTTGCTCAATTTCCTGTAATCCCAATTATATATTGTCATTTGGGTCCAATTGTCTTCTTCAATGCTTCTTGGAAAATGCTTTATTTTTTCAGTGTAGTGTATCTTTGGCTGGTGGTTTGCTTGGGCCATCTCCAACCCTTAATTTTTTTTTTATTTTTTTTTTACCAAATTTGAGTGAAAAAATTGAACAAAAGTTGGATTTTATATTTAGGACTCCAACGGTTATTATTAAATTTTTTTATTGTGTCATCATTTATATAATTCTCACCATATCCAAAAACTCTATTAATAGACACACCTAAGTGACCTATCCAATGTTTCCATAATATTTAAGGAAATGCTAGAAATTTAAAATGTTACCGTTGTATTTAAAGAAAAGAGGACACAAAAAATATTTAGAATTTATGAAATATTACCATTGGAAATTTGGTAAAAGAATTGATATTGGTTGATTCTCCCTTAATTTGATGAAAAATTTAGTTCTCTCTTGTTTTGATATTAATTTGATGAAATGGTTAGAGCTTCATTTTAGAAAAAATTTCATTAAATTTGAATTTGATGAAATATTTAATGAAGGATTAGAGAGATGGCCTTACATGTCGAATTCGACTGATGAAACAGCCTTAATGGGTAAATTAGCTTTCGCTAATTTCACCCAATATGCAATATTCGTAGTAGTTGTCTTCCAAAATGATCTCACCTTATTTGTTAAATTGTCTTAGTTTGGCTTTCATCTTTTCTCTTATGTAATGGCGATAACATGCACATTTATAAATTTTTCTGTCTTTTATCCAAAAAAATTATAAAAATTTGTCTTAGTTTGCTAATCTGCAGCTAATGAGACTACAATGTGCTATACTGAGCATGCAATAACTTATGACCAACTGGAAAAGATTTTGCTTGGGTCTTTCAGAAGAAAATATTATAAGATCGGCATAGTTCATGCTTTCACATACTAGTATGGTTCGTAGGGGTTCAAAGTCTGTGTTGAGCGGCCCATTTGGGACCCATCTCGGGTCCCATTTTTTTTATCCGAATCGTTCATTTTATTTATCTCGTCGAGTATATAGTCCGCATTGAAATTCATGTTGATTGGTACATCGATAACTATGTGATCGGTGACCATTTAGCTTATTGTTTTGCAAAAAAAAAATCACCTACAATAGTTTATTTGAGTGTTTCGTTTTAAAAAAAAATACATTCGAAAATGTAGTTAAAGATCTCCGATCAACATGAATTTTTATGTGCATCACGTATTCGAGGAGACGAACAAAATAAATTATTCGGATAAAAAAATGAGACCCGAGGTATGTCCCAAAAGGGCCGCACAGCACACGGGTTGTGCACTGAGTGCATAACATAGACCCTTGACCCGGTTCCTAGATTGCAAATCATCCCTATATGGTACAACAAAAATGATAGATACACTCCCTCCCCAACCACTCCCTACCACTCCCTTTCTCACATGTGGTAGGTCCCACCATGGGTCCCATATGTGATGGGTCCCACCACATGTGAGAGAGGGAGTGGTAGGGAGTGGTTGGGAGGGAGTATGTATCATTGTTCATGGTACAAATCCACTAAATCCTATAAAGGGGTTTTATGAAAGGCATGTTTCAACGCATAAGAGAATCTTCAGAGTTTACAAAATTTATCTTCAAAATTGTACTTTACTACCTTTTAGCATAATTTCAAGGGTGACTTAAAAGAGTGCACTCTCTACAAATTCTAATTTTTTTAATGTTTTTTTAATCTTGCTTTTCCATCCTTACCATAAATTATCCACATATGGTGTATGTAGTTCACAGAATTGAGAAAAGAATTCATATTGTCCAACATCAACACATGTAAAAAAAAAAATTTAATTATGAAATACAAAGATCATTTTCTGAAACATTCATGGAACTCATGTTGAGATTAAAAACAATTGGGAGAGTGAAAAAAAAAATTCAAAATTTGATAGTGAAAAAACCCCTTTGATAGTGAAAAAAACCCTAGAACAATATGTATATAAATGTCCATTAAAAAAAATGAATATAAACGCAATATGAAAAAAAATGTATATAAACGCAATATGAAAAAATATATATAAACGCAATATCAAAAGTTTCAAATTGTATGAAAAAATATCATGAAATGCATTTTTAAGATCCGTATGGATTGATTATCACTACGTATTGTTGTCTAGTACTAGTAGATTGGCAGACCGATTCATGACATCTACGCCTGAGACTGGACTTCGATGACCAATTTCGGCCCAATCCAAGACCTTCCCAACATGTATGCCAGGCCCAACGATTCGCTGGCCCAAAAAAAGCCCAAGTGGGCCCGGCTTATGATTTCTTTAGCTCTCTTCATCCTACAAAATGCCATGCAGGAAATTACTCTCTCCGTCCCAATTTGTTGGGTCTGTTTCTTTTTTGGACGTCTGAAAAAATTGTATATATTTTTTATTTATAATATTTTTATATTGAATATGGATCTTGTTAGATAGATCTCAATTAATTTTGTTAAACAAAGATTTTGAAATTATAAAAAACATTATAGATTATGAAATATAGATAATTTTTTTAAAGGTGCAAAAAAGGAAACAGAACCAACAAATTGGTTTCAATTTGAATTTAATGGTTATGAGATCAAGACCTATCAAATCAATTAGTTGGGTTTGAGAGTATGTTTGCATAGAGAGGTCTGGTACAGTACCAGAAAATTTTCCCATAAACTCACCCAGAAAATGCATCCAACGGGTGAAATCCACCCGGTACACTGTTTGAGTAGTGTACCAGATGGATTTCACCCGTTGGATGCATTTTCTGGGTGAGTTTATGGGAAAGTTTTTGGTACCAAACACTTTCCCTTGCGTAGATTCACAAATTTGCGTCAACATTGACAGCTTTATCCATCGGAGTTGTAATCATATTGAGCTAATTCGAGTTCATGTTTTCTCCGTAAAAGCTTGTTCAAGATTGACTTGTGTTGTAAACGAGCTAAACTTAAATATTTTCATTAAGACTTTAAGGTTTTTAATTAAATTTGAAGAATCCACCAGGACCACCACTCGGTCTTATATCAGCAACACATACTTTAGCCTCCATTGCTGTACAGCCTTTTAACAAGCCCAGTACATAAGGTCTCCCAAGTACTTTTAAAGCCCTAATTTCTTTGGCACTTTGATACTGTAATGAGTATAATAAAAATCCGCCATGTCTAAAGGCGCAAAGTACATACTCTCTGTATCCCTTTTTTTACAATCCATTTGTAAATTGTACGGCACTTATCGATCAATAGAGTTAATGTGCAATTACTGTTATCATTTTGAAAAGTTAGTAGGTAAAAGTGAATGATAATTTTGAAAAGTAGATGTAAAAGTTGATGTGCATGTGTAAAGTGGAGGTAAAAGTTGATTTAAATGTGTAATAATGATGTTTCTTTAATAAGTTGAATTTACGAAGCAAGACACTTAAAAAGGGACGAAGGGAGTAGCTGGTTCCTAGCTCAACCATAGTAGTTTGTTGTGGTTGGGTTAACCAATATAAATACAAGTGTGTACCATTGTACTCCTTTAAATTTAATTGAAGAAAGTTGAACTGAAATTTGGGTTCTTGATTTTCCACGTAGTGGGTCCATTCTATTCTAATTTTCATAACAAAAAAATAAAATAAATCAAGATTTCATTTTTGAGTGTCTCTTAATAAGTGCCATTTTGATAAATTAATTTTATAAAAATTGGTACATTTCTCATTTTGTTCTGTTGAGTAAATTCCATTTTAAAAAGTTAGTGAGTAAAAGTGTAATGATTATGTCTATAAAAAAGAAAATATTGTTAAGCTGTAATTTTTGATGATGTATTTATTAAAAGTTGAACGCTTAAAAGGAGGACGGAGTAGTCATTATCTAAAGGCTTAAAAGAAAAGAAAAGATCAGGCTCCTTATTCCAAGTCTTGCGGGAAAAGAATACACATAACGGCATTTTCTTATGCATAAATCCTCAATAATGGTAACTACCATCAAACCCGTGTTATGCACGGAGTCGCAACACATGAAAGAATTTAACTATTAGCCAAAACATCTCAATAGATCTTTGTCTTGAGGCTTCATCAGAAAAAGGCAGTAATTCGCATTCGAATTAAAAAATAGTAGTTACTGGAAAAGTGGAAATACAATTGCAAACATCGATATGGAAACATAAACAAAATATTATGTAAAAAATATCAATAGTATTTGGTCTAATATTTACTTACAGAAAACCTAAGACTTCGTTTTAGGCACCCAATAACAATGGGCTAGCCCTCCCCTGCCCATAAAACACCACTGTCGGATCCTTTGCTTTTAATCAGAGCAAGCATGTGTAAAGTACCAAGTTTTTTATGCATTAGAGTTATGGCATAATCAAAAATAATTTTGACATTACCACTATATAAATTTGTGGGAGTGAATTCAAATATGGGATATACCTCCGACTCGTTCTAAAAGAGCAAGTGACATGCTAAAGTTTATAAATTTCCGCGTAGGGGATGCTAACAACAAACCTTGTCGTCGGGCCAAGCTACTCTTTTAGCTAGTTGTAAGCCTAATGGAACAAGTTCCCTGCAATGGCTGCTTTGTTACTATCGAAACCTCAACTGGGCTTTCCTCCCCAAGGAGGGAAACACAGAAATCACAGACAGATAGACTCGTTGAGGAATCTTGACTGAAATTGTGGAAGGAAAAGGATAGGGAATGATAAGGATGAACAGAAGAGCAAACAAAATCAGAATCTATACTGTTTGAAGAACAAGAAACATTGGAAGGTGATTTTCTAAACCAAAGAGCATTCTCAACTGCATTCTCTCTTAAAAATGCGAACATTCATATGGCCGATTGAGTTTCATAAATAACCAAATAGGGCAAGATGACAGTATATCATTCACATATTACCAGGTGTATCAAAGAGAAACTTTGTAAGGAAAAAATTAAACGAAGATAAACAGCTACATATATTAAACTCCAGTAAAATTACATACCTCCAACTCTGGAGTTCATTCCCACTGTAGACAAATTAAATGAAGAAATAAATGTAATATAGACCACCAAGCGGAATCACGCTAGATATTGCAAATTATAAATTAACCGAAAGGATATTCTGAAAAAGAATGACAAGGGATTTCTATAAATATGATTTTAATGGGAAAAGCCGACTTGTGCATAAGGCGAAGATCTCCTCTTTACTTTTCTCAAATGGTAATATGCGACTCAAGCAGTGAAGCTTTTCTTGTTGGGTTCAAAAACGTACTTGATCAGCGATTCCTTAATAGACAACAACTCAGGGAATTCATTCTTCAGTTTGGATGCGTCCAATTCATTGTTGCTACGAGGGGCAATGATTACCTTGGCTTGTTCATCTAGCGTGAAATTAACCCACTTGAAGTTTGGGTTGATGTACTTCTTGTACATCTCGAGAATCTCATTATGGCTCACAACACCTGGGTTTGTAAAGTTCCATATGCCCCTCAAGTTCCGTTTGGCCATCTCAATTGAAATGGGTAGCAGTTCATCCAATATGGTCATGCTGTTGGGGATATCAACCACTTTATCATATTTCGCAATTTTCGTGATGAAGTTGCGTGGATTGCTCAGATCAGATGATATTGGCATTCGAACTCGGAGGGTGCACACGTTGTCATATTCATTCAGAAGTTCTTCAACCTGTTTCGGACAAACGAATAAAGAAATTGACTGGTCTATGATCTGTTTGCAAATTTTGAAGCTAATAAAATGAAAAAAGAAGGATGAAAGGAATTACCATGGCCTTGGTTTTTGAATAGAAGGAACCAGTGAAATTAGGTTTGTCTTCCTCCTTAAATCCAATGCCTGAACCTAACGGATGAGCATCATCATACTCAAAAATACAACCTGTAGCAAAATTCACCATCAAAAGCCCATGCTCTCTGCAAACATCTGCCAAAGTTAGCGTGCCAGCAACATTAGTGCGGATTGTCTCAGGTTTATGAGATTCACACCAATCCACGTTTGGTCGACCCGTCACTCCAGCAGCATTGAGAACGTGGGTGGGCCTAACACTCTGTATATCCGCCAACACCTGTGAACGCTCCTGTAAACGCCCTTTTCCATACTCAAAAGGTATCCCTTGCTTCTCACAGAGTTTCCCCAGAAGTCCACCAATCCAACCAGTTCTCCCATATATCAAAAACTTCAGAAGAGGTTTCTGAATAGAGGGATTGGTCTTAGGAACAGGAACCACCATTCCCTTTTGACTGGAATTGTTCGCCATGTAAGAGGCGGCAGAAATAGCCACATCAGATGCATTTCTTTCAATTCCTGGCATCATCAGCATTCTTGGATGAGGGAGAAGCGCTCCAGAGACATCTCCCCACCAATCTGGATTGCTCAAATACCACTCCATGGTCTTCTTTAGGCCTTCTGCCCATGTTGTCCTTTCTGACCACCCCAAGTTCTTGAGCTTTTGGTGGTCCAAGAAGTACCTTTGGTCGTTAAATGGCCTATTCTCCACAAACTTGATAACTTGATCTGCCTCCAACGAAAACAGCCTGCATATATCCTTGGCAACATCGAGCACGGTCCTTTCCTTATCTGTGCCGATATTGTAAATATGCCCTACTTCACCCTTGTGGAGAATGATTTCGAAAGCCTCAGCAACATCCTCACAGTAGAGGTAACTCCTCACATTAGACCCATCCCCATGAATCGGAAGACTCTTTCCTCTCATGGCTAAGAGGATGAATTTGGGAATCATCTTTTCAGGAAACTGATTGGGTCCATACACATTGTTTCCTCTAGTAGTTATCACGGGTAAACCATATGATCGTCCATATGCCATCACAAGCATCTCAGCCCCAGCTTTAGTAGCAGAGTAAGGGTTTGTTGGGAGGAGCTGAGAAGCTTCATGATTTCCCACAAGTGCATCCTCATCCGTTTCTCCATAAACCTCATCAGTACTCACATGAATAAATCTTTTGATTTGGCCAGTGACTTTACAAGCTTCTAAAAGGACATGGGTGCCGTAGATATTATTTTTGGTGAACTCAAAGCTATTACCAAAGGAATTGTCGACATGGGTTTGGGCTGCAAAATGCATAATTGTGTCAATTGATTCAGTAAGGAGAACAAAGTTGACAAGGTCAGCACTCCCAATGTCTCCCTTGATAAACTTGAAATTTGGAGAGGATTTAGAAGGCCTTAGGTTTTTCAAGTTTGAACAGTAATCAAGCTTGTCCAGAACAATGATTTTGTATTGAGGGTAGTTCCGGATAAGCCGGTTGGCAACATGCGATGCAATGAAGCCAGCAGCTCCAGTTATGAGGATGTTCTTGGGTTCATATTCAGCCATATCCAAACAAGCTGTACACATAGTGAAAGGTTAACTCAACAGAGACAAACCAGATTAGAAAACATTGCTGTAAAAAAATGGGAATACAGATGGATAGCACAATATGCTTATATTCAAGAAAATGGAGAGGAAACTCATTCCAGGTTGCATATATATCAGGTCTAAGATAATCCTTAATCATGTAATAACTCGAATTGCTCTACAAAAACGTAGCAATACAGCTGGTTTAGTCTTGGTTGGTCTATTAGCCTGAGGTATAGCTATATTTCGGATTCTTTTAAGATTTCCAGGATATATAGTTGGACTCTTCATGACACGATTTTATGGTTTTTGTCGCTAGGTTCTTGTGAGAATTCTTTTGCGCAAGAGTGCAGCAAGACAAAGAAAAAACCTTTCTACAATCATAGACGTTGAGATAAACGAGATGGGGCAAAATCAACCAAGAAAAGCATCCATAGGGAATTGTCCACCATAACACACAATGGTGTTCCTATACTCTGCTCCAGTTTTTTTTACCTAAACCCTCCCTCACAACTTCAGTTTTTTTTTTTTTTTTTGGTTAGTAAATTCAGTTATTATTATTCTTTATCCTTCACCTCTTCTCTACTGATTCAATTTCTTAATAGAGAACAATGCCATGTGGGATTTAAAATTCTCGTGCCAAACTCAAAAGTTAAGCAATCCATTATGTACAGCTGTATATGCTCATATGAATATGATACTATTACATTGCTTGTAATAAATCCAGATCTGGAAAAAAGTGCTACAAAAAATAGGACACCAAAAATAAACCAGATCTCAATCAAGAAAGATCAAACACTAATACGAAAACACAATGACAGATCAACCACTG